>APFE030480590.1:75647-98817 GCA_000404065.3 Pinus taeda | reverse complement strand
GTCTATGAGTTGCAGGATGCTATTTGTGGATGATTGGTCATGTTGGTAAAAATAGATGGACTTCTATTTTTAGACATATGGGCGGAGTCTATTTTTAGACTGCCAGTCTAAATATAGAACAGTCAAATATTATTAGCTCTTAATAATAATTGGACTATAAAAATTATCTTATCCTCTTGCAACACTTCAATTCGAGCTACAGATGTGGCACATGCAACTGCCAGAAGGAAATACACTTTTCTTATGGATTAGTTGAGCTATTGCATGAAGGACTTCAGTTAGAACTCAAGTGATTGAGTTTGGTGGAGTTGAATGAGGAGTTGATGGAGTTGTGTTCAGTTTGACTTAGTTGAACTGGTTGTATTCAGTCTAACTGACAAATACACTAGTGATGAGTGGTGTGAATTAATTATTAATTAATTCACTAATTATTAACCCATAAATCAACTGAAGATTACATCAGTTAACTCAGTGCATGGATAGTTCAGTGGAGACAAATGTTAGAGGTGAGTGAAAGGGAAAGACAATTGCCAGTTGTGGCTACAGTTGTGCATGAGATTTGCACAATCAGTGGATTGAGGTTGCCAATGAGGATTGGATAGTGTTACACAAGGGAAATACGAGTTTGGATCAGCCATTCTCATTCTATTCTCATACAGGATTGCGTAGTGGAGGCAGGCAAGCAGCGGAGGAGATTTGAGCCAGTGATTGATTCAAATCTGAGCTAGTTTGTGTGTAACAGGTGGAGATAGTGCTGAGCACTTGCGAGGAGTATTGTACTATGTATTGTTACATGCTCTCAATCAATATAATATACAGATAGTTGGGGGTTTTTAGCTGTATTCTTTCCCCGTGATATACTGTGTTGATATGTGTGATTGATGCTTCAATGTGCGCATGCGATTGTTTCTTAATTCCGCAAAATTGATGATCTACGTAGAGGAGGTTATGTATTATACATGATTCCACAAATAATGTATAATCAGGATAATTTCTGTGAATACGTGTCATATTATTCAAAGTTTCTACATGGTATCAGAGCTGGTTGATTTGTAGAAAAAGTTATATAGGATATCAAAGCGAGGATTGATCATCGGATCTATTATTCAGAAAGTGTTTACATTTTATTTCTTCAGGCAGAGTCTGTAATTGGGCTAGGTAGCTTCTGGATTCATCCTTCTTTTGGAAGGTGAGATATCCTATGAATGCCCATACAGTCGATCTCTGTATGAGAAATACTTTGTTCTCACGAATTTTAGATCAGAAGTGGTTGAGTTTTGAGCTGGTGGAATGGCGCTCAAGGATAAAATTAGAAACATCTAAGTGTGAGAATGGAGATAGTAGCCCCAGTATCTCACAAAGGTCACCCAATGCCGGGATGAGCTGGGAAGTGTGGGGGTGGCTGTCGATGATGAGGACTTGGTGAGCTTGGCTCTCCTTGGTCTTCCGAAGAGTTGGCATTCCTATCAAAACTCTGTCAATGGTCAGGAGAAATTGCCAGGATGGGAGAGACTTTGGTTAGATCTTGTGTAAGAGGAGATCAGGCGGAATACCAGGGAGGAAATCCAAGGAGGGACCTGGGGAAGGATCTAAAGTTGAGGCACTTGCTTCACAGTTTGAGTTGGATTTCACACTCTTCGCATGCATGGTTTCATCCGTGGTGGGAAGTGGTTGGTTTCTTAATAGTGGAGCTTCTTTCCACATGACCGATGACAAGAGTTTGTTCAGTACTTTGGAGGAGAAAGATCTCCACATACTCATAGCAATGGGTAATGATGAGAAGTATAGTGTCTTAGGTGTAGGCACAGTTATTTTTCAGAGGGAGCATGGAGCTCGCTTGAACTTGACCGATGTCAAGTATGTACCAGGACTGAAGAGAAACTTGGTGTCGATCACAATGCTGGAAGACAGAGGCTATGATGTAGTCTTCAGTAAGGGAAAGGTTTTCCTTAGACACATCATCACTAGACAGGTGAAGCAGATTGGTTCACAGGTCAAGGACGTGTATGCTCTTGAGGTTCAAGATGCATGCAAAGCCTTGAGTAGCAAGGAAACTGACGGAGACTTGGTGGTTGAGAGGGAGGGTATATTACCTCTCAACATGCAGAGCCAGAAGAAGTCTCAAACAATTGTGGAGGAGCCACAATTGGTGCAACAGCTTCAGGAGGTTGTGGAGCAACCACAAATGGGGAAGCTAAGAGGAGATTGAGTAGAGACATCTACTCATGCAGAGACCTCCAGTAGGGGAAAACTTTGAGCCAGTTGGGCTGAGGGATCACATGCAGCCATACCTCTAGGTAAGAGGTGGGGCAATATAGAGTGATTGTCCCAAGGAGGAGGGGCAGGATCCTTGAGGTACCCAGCCTCTTGGATGAGAGCTTGCTACAGGAGCCCCGATGTGGAGTAGTAGGAACTGACTGATTGGGTAGAGACAGATGCATATGGAGCGGTAGAGAGAGCGGCAGTGCAGGGAATCCCAGGATAGTGCATAACTAGCAGGTTGCAGCAATGCGAGAGGCACAAGTGTTTTGCACAATGCTAGGTGGCACAGAGAGGTGTGCAATAGTACGAGACGCATGGAGATGTTGCAGTAGCGTATATGTCAGAGAGGGAGCACTTGTCAGTAGCAGGAGAGCTTCCACATCAGAGTATGTTCCTAGCCCAACAGAGGGGTTAGTTGGGAGAGTTTTTGTTCCAAGTGTTGTTGGAGCAAGTGGACCGGGTAGATGTGTTGCATGCAGAACATTTCAGAGTACAGGATAGGGGTTGCATATAATCCATATCTTGTTGAGAGGGAGTGTTGAAAATGCAACAAGATGATGGAGCTTAGTGAAAAGAAGTTGCCTTTACTAAGTGGTCCCGCAGGCTATTTTTGGCGCAAAAGTCTATTTTTAGACTATGTCTATTTTTAGAGAATGTCTATTTTTAGACATATGTATCATGGTCTATGAGTTGCAGGATGCTATTTGTGGATGATTGGTCATGTTGGTAAAAATAGATGGACTTCTATTTTTAGACATATGGGAGGAGTCTATTTTTGGACTGCCAGTCTAAATATAGAACAGTCGAATATTATTAGCTCTTAATAATATTTCGACTATAAACATTATCTTATCCTCTTACAGCACTTCAGTTCGAGCTACGGATGTGGCACATGCAACTTCCAGAAGGAAATACACTTTTCTTATGGGTTAGTTGAGCTATTGCATGAATGAATTCAGTTAGAACTCAAGTGATTGAGTTTGGTGGAGTTGAATGAGGATTTGATGGAGTTGTGTTCAGTTTGACTTAGTTGAACTGGTTGAATTTAGTCTAACTGACAAATACACTAGTGATGAGCGGTGTGAATTAATTATTAATCAATTCACTAATTATTAACTCATAAATCAACTGAAGAATACATCAGTTAACTCAGTGCATGGACAGTTCAGTGGAGACAAGTGTTAGAGGTGAGTGAAAGGGCAAGACAACTGTTAGTTGTGACTATAGTTGTGCATGAGATTTGCACAATCAGTGGATTGAGGTTGCCAATGAGGATTGGATAGTGTTACACAAGGGAAATAAGAGTTTGGATCAACCATTCTCATTCTATTCTCATGCAGGATTGTGCAATGGAGGCAGGAAAGCAACGGAGGAGATTTGAGCCAGTGATTGATTCAGATCTGAGCTAGTTTGTGTGTAACAGGTGGAGATAGTGCTGAGTACTTGCGAGGAGTATTGTACTATGTATTGTTACATGTTCTCAATCAATATAATATACAAATAGTTGGGGGTTTTCAGCTGCATGCTTTCCCCGCGATATACTGTGTTGATATGTGTGATTGATGCTTCAATGTGCACATGGGATTGTTTCTTAATTCTGCAAAATTGATGATAAACGTAGAGGAGGTTATGTATTATGCATGATTCCGTAAATAGTGTATAATCAGGATAATATCTGTGAATAAGTGTCATATTATTCAAAATTTCTACAGGATGATGTAATTTGATTCTAGTTTTACTTTGTTTGCAATCTTTGATTTCCTTGAGTGCAATAGCTTAAATTAATTTTCTAAATTTAGATAGCAGCAAAGATGATAGTTTAATAATCAGTAGTTCATTAATTACTTGTTTTAATTAGCAGCACCTTTTCATTCTTGATTCAAGTGTTATTTTTCACTAGCATGTTCTAAGACCTTCTGAAGTGTTAAGTTTTGGGAACTCTTATAAAGGACATAATTGCCTTAAAAACTTATAACCAGACTTGCCTTCTAGAAATTTAGGGACAAGAATTCCATAAACAGAGATAGAAAACCCCAAACAACATAAAAATAAAAAACGACAAAATTAAGAAATAGGTTTTCTTGCACATATAGTGCGCCACACTTCGTCAGCTTACGAATCCTGGATTGACAATTAATGTAGCAATTTAGGACACAATAAATTGATCAAACAGTACGTCACTCGTAGGGACAGTGGATCATGAAGCTTTGGCAATGCATATCGCCACACTGACGAGTGACTCAGGACGAGTCACGATGATTGTGTTGGGGGCCTGTTGGGCAGCGGATCCCTCGCGTAACGATTTTGGGGCTTAAAGCCCACAATTTTGGGTATTGGTATTGTAAAGGCTCTGCGAAGTGCACAGAGCGTGAGTTGTGATAAGTCAAGTCAAAGTGTAGTTCGCCCTAAAATATTGTAAATTAATCTAGAATGTGTTGGCCTACCCATGGTCCGTGGACCATGGGAATGTATAAATAGAGCAAGGCTCTAAGTGTAGAAGGGAGCTTTTGGTGGAGATCGGAAGTGTATGGGTTTCTAAAAGTCATCTAAGTTGTAATTCTGGGTTGTGAGTCGTCGTAGTAGAAGTGGCCCTGTAGTTGTGTGCACAGAGACCTAGTAGAGTCCACAGCTGTGTGCACGGACCCATACATCTGTGTGTGCAGGGAAAGAAGTGGATTTAACTAGAAAAAGAATTAATAAAGATAAGTTGGTTGTGAAATATTGCGTATCTGTTCCTATACTCTGGTCTATGCATCTGTTTATGGTTTATGATTGCGCACATGTTTGTTTATGTTAAATAATTGAAAGTATTGGGCTTACTTAAGTTAATTCAAGATCTATAATAATACATAGCTTAGAAAGGGGTAAATAACATCAATCTCATTATCTTAGCCACACGAAGATAGTTGCACTAGATTGACGGCTGCGTAGAGGTAGCATGACGCGTAGGATCGGTTTGCAAAGCTCTCCAGACCTCATCATGACATCCCAAGTGTGCGGAAACCTGGTTCCAACACCCTTCCATACTACCTTGGGTGAGACTTCAGTCTGCGCTCTGCAGAATGTTGCTGAAAGGGCCGGTAGTTTTGGGATTTATTTGGCTAAAACACTCTGAACCTTGGTCAGGCCCCATCAAGCCAACACGTTACTTTACTGAACCCAACCTGCATGTATACGCTAGTTCCTTCAATCAAACATGCGTATACCTTCAAAACTACTAGAACATAAAACTTATGAATCAAGTCTATACCAACCAGCAATATACTGAACATCTAATGTCAATTTATAGAGCCTTACAGAGCTAGTAGCAAAGATCAACCTTCTTAGTTATACAATCAATCAATTAGAATCAAACTCCTGATTCATTCAATTTTACATTAAGATCTAAGAAGAATTCATTGATAGACAACAATAAAATAACAATACTAATCAAATAGATCAGTCATCTCTGAACAACATACTTTTTCTTTTGCATACGCTACTTGGAAGAGCTGAACCAACGTGTATACACAACTTCACCAAAGTGAACCAATGTATAGATTTGAAAATATTAACTCAAAACTTCGCTGCTATTTCGGGCTTCAGAAAAACCCATATCATGATATTCAAATAATAAAATAGATGTACATAATTAAATCTGGCCAAACCAATATCAAATCATTCAATGATAAGTCATTTCAGGTTTCATGATCCTGATCCAACATTGAATTCAAGGTGCACAAAATATTTCAGATCAAATCAACAAGATAGCCCCTGCAACATAAAATATACTTCAGATAGAAGTATTCCTTAGAAACCCTTTTCACTTGCACACCTTGTCCTTATGATCTTCTCCTCCTTATATAGTTTTAGGCCTTTCTCAATACCTCAAACCAAAACCACTTAAGACTTGTGGTATTCTTGGACGAGATGAAATAGTTGTTACTTTGCTCAATATTGCGGACTAATACCATGGTATTGACCCCTGATATTATATAATATTGAAATTCCTTGATTTTCCAACCTGTAGGCACTTTTCCTCTTGTGGGAGTGCATGTATACGTATATGTGCTTTTTATTCTGTGGACCTGCGTGTATGCACTGTTTTGACTAAGTGGACCTGCCTATACATCTTAAACTATTTTTCACTATCCTTTGCCTTCAACTTCTTCATTATTATTACCAGACTTTAGTTCCATCTTCCTATTCTTCTGTACCAATGCCCTATTACATCTAAATCGATTTGTTACATTGTGGGTTGCCTTTCTTCAAAACTAAACTAACCTGTGATTGAGTTGCCATCAAGGACAACACTTGTATCATAATGCCAACAATATTTACCTTAGGTAATAGTAAAAAGACCATAATTAAATTTACATGATCAATTACATCAGTAAAAAGTTGATTTCCGAAGAGGAAAATCAAATCTTGAGAAAAAAAATGAAAAATTAGGCAACTAGTCAAATGTGCAACGTCAGTGTCAAATGCGCAGCGCCAGTGTCAAACACGCAACGCCATCTTTAGACCTACTTTTTTCTACCTTACCGGTGTCCAAATTGAGCTCAGGATAGCTAATTGGAAAGCTTATCCTGTCTAGCTTCCATATATACATTTATTTTGCAAAATGGACTTGATTTTACCCTCCAAAAATGGATTCTCCCAATACTTGTCAAACGCGCAGTGTCAAGGTGAAAAAGGAGGCAAAACATTGATTTTTAAGTGTTTTTTCACCTTTTCACCTTCTAGTTGTGCATAAAAAGGCTTGTAAAGTTGTTTTCCTGCATGTCTTCCCTACTTTGAATCCAATGTGGTCTTCTTTTTTGCAAAAAGTGGCCCAAACAAAAGCGCAATGCCCTTGGCATTCTAGTTGTCAAAAACTGTGTATAGTTACTTGAAAAGCACAAAAAACTTCAAAAATTACCCCATAACTTCTCAAAATTGGTCAAATGATTGTTGATAATGTGTTTTGTGCATGGAGTGAGGCTTCAACAAGGATGTCTAGCTTCTCCTTCTCTTTTTGGTGAGTTAGGGCTTCAATTTTTGCATTAGCTCTTTTAAGCTTTTCCCTTGCAATCTTGTTCCTCATGGCATAATGTTTTTCCATCTTCCTCTGAATTTCATTTTGCTGATTGGCTTTGTCTAGGAGATTCTCTTAATGCTGATTGATCTTATCAAGCCAATGCTTCTGCTTTTCATTGATCAGGATGGAAAATTTCTCATTCCATGTAAGCTTATTAGTAAGCTCAACCTCCTTTTGTTTCTCTAGTTCTAGGGCTCTTTTCAACCATCTAGTTCTAGGTATTCTTCTAGGTTCTTGCTCTTCTTTAGTTTCACCATACCTGTCATAGGCCTCATCAAGAAATGCCTTGGCTTTCATTGCTTCTTTCTTTACCTTGATTATTTGAATCTCCATGACCTCATGTTTGGCCTCAGGCTGCTTATTTTCCTGCTAATAATATGAGATAATGTATTTTTCCCTCTACAGGTTGATCTAGAGCTCCTTGATGAGTGCATCTTTTTCTTTGATGACAATGCTTGTACTATCACAATCATCATGCTTACCTAGGTCAACCAATTCAAACTCATGCTCTGCCTCATGGAGGGATTCCTCCTCATGTTTGATCTTTGCCTCTATCATATTTTCCTTTCCCTTATGTACCTGCTTTGCCGATGAAGAAGGCAAGTCCCCTCCCAATATTTGTGGGGAAAACACCTTCCTGTGGCCTCTCTGATAAATGTGTGTAAAAATTCTCAAATCAACCTCTTTGGGCTTGATGACCTCAGCCTGTCCAATCTGTTCTAGCTCTCTGATTGCATCTCTGTTAGTTGAATGGATATGCTCATGAAATGGTGATGATGGAGGTGATGTTGAGGGTGATTGATCAGATGAGGATGAATGATCTATGGGTTGAGATGGAGGAATGTAGGTGGAAGGGTGAGATGATGAAGGGATATTTTGAACATTCTGGGTAGATGAATAAGTAAATATGGGATTGGCTATGAAGGTACTCCATGCAATGTTGAGCTCTTTGAGATGATGAAGGACTATGATTTTAATGAGGGAATGATGAAAGAGACTATTCATTTGATCTTTATACTTTCTTTTCTGGGCAATGTAGGCCATCTTATCAATGCTTTGAAAGAGATAATAAGGTATGTTGAGCATCTTAACCCTTGTGAAATCCATGAGTAGCCGAATATGATAGGTATACAGTTTGGAAAACCTTCCTTCACAAGTAAAGTATCTCATGATGATTTTCATCATGGGAACATATCTATCCAAGAGGTAAGAGAAAGGAAATAACCTCTTTCTATCATTTCTGTATCCAAGTTTAATATAGGGATCATAATAATGTCTCTCCAAATCACCTTGTTTAAACCATTTGTCCCCAACATTTGGGATTCCAGTGGTAACTAATATGATGGCAGTGGATACACGGAAAGTGACACTAGCAAGGGTTACCTGATTGTCATGGAGATTGGAGATGAACAGTCTACTAAACATAGGATGATATTAGACCTTTTGTACTTTCTCATAGATTTCAAAACATCCTAGATGTTTGAAATATGTCACAATCATGGGAGATGCCATGAGTTCATTAGAATTTCTTGCCTCAAATCTAAGGATTCTCCCTCCTTTGTTTGACTTCCTCCCTTTTCTTTCCTCTTCACTAGAACTTTTTTTTTTCTACTTCTGACATAGTGTCTTGATTTTAAAACCCTAGGAGATGAAATGATAGTGGAATGTAGGTGTAGGAAGTTAGGAATGGTGTGAGGAAATTCAGGGAGATGAGGGAAGGGGTTTCTGGTTTAAGGGAAGTAATAGGGAGTGGGAACGTAAAGGGATTTGGGATTAGGGAATTTTATTACAAGTTATGGGTTTTGGGAGCCTAGGTAAATATAACACCTAGGTTTTAGGCTTTTGGGAATAGAAGGCTTTGGGGGATGGTGAAATGATATGAGGGTTGGGAAAGGGTTTAATAGGGGTATGGGAAAGGGACAAAAGTATTAGGGTATTAAATTAGAGGGGTGGGAATGAAACTAGGGCTTGCAGGTTTGAAGACTCGAAATTTCATTTAAGAGACTTAACCATGAAGTTGTGATATTGGAAATGAAACGAGCGTATACTTCAGAGCTACTTACATGTTGGAGGAAGAGAAAAACCGAACTGAAGCTTCCTTGGTAATGACACTTGGTTTTAGAGGCTGGAGAGAAACCGTGATCAAACGCGCAACGTTCAACTGAAATGCGCCCTCCATTGGTCAAACACACAACGTATAATAGAAACACACCCTCCTAGTCAAACACACAACATGACACTGAAATGTGCAGCATAATGCACAAACACGCAGCAAAAACTTTGTTTTGCTGGTTTCACCTGTGAAACTCGAAAATTTCTCCTTTGTTGAGGTTGTTCAACGATGACAAGAGAAAATGAGGGGAAAATGGATGACTTGAAGGCTTTAAATGCTTGATAGCATTTGTATTTGTTGATTTAAAACCCATTTGCTAATGTTTTGAAAGTGCTTGTGAAATATTGCACTAATACCCTTTTACCTTGTGCTTTTGCTTTACAGATTTATCAATTGCTGGCACATACACTTTTTGTTTTTGACATTTAATGTCCAGTTGTCATGTGGAACCGAGTTCGCAACTTTGCAAAAAGTTACTTATTACATATAATGACATAAAATTACATTAAAAAAAAAGAAATATATCTCTGTTTTTGGAATAAAATTACAATTCGGAATGAAACTCATACTTGAAATCAAAATTAGAACTTTGGAAAGCATCTTCACATGTTTGAAAATACTCTTTAAATGAAAAAAGGATATTATTGGTGTTCACTCTCATACTTTTTCTAGCCTTATGTAGTGAAATAGTGTTTTATTGGACCTTGAAAAAAGAGAAACCTAGAGACCTAATGAAAACCTTGAGTGAGAAGACTTCATGCTGACTTGAATGACATAGAGAATGATGAAATAAACTTTCATAATTGATGTATGCTTAGTAAGGCATGAAGGTGGGCTAGAAATTATATATTTTTGAGGGAGAGTGAGGTTTTCGACTAGGGCTACCATTAGTGAATAAGTTTTTGAATGAGGACCTAGGTGGAATGACAAAAAATTCTGAATGGGGCCCTAACATGATATAAAGGAGGAGTTTTGATCACTGATGGCAGTATGAAAATACTGACTCTAACATCACCCTTATTTGGGGATGGAAGCTACTTGGAGGTTTCAAGAACATCGTAGACCAAGTGCCTAACCATGTGGGCCAATACGGTCAAAAAATCAAACTAAAATGCATGAATAAATTCTAACAACTCAAATAATACAAACTGACTTACTTATCTGATGAAGGAACTTTGAAAATGGCAGAAAATCAATGAAGCTCCATGGCCTTCACTTCGGCCTCCAAACTCCAACGATTCTCTACTTCACACTTGTAGAAAATTAAACTGTTATGTACAATAAAACCAACCTATTTCAGGAATGATAGTTCTTAAGGAGCCTACAATTGACTAGTCCTCCTAAGCATGGTTCTCCATTCATCTCATCCAACTAGAAAGAATTTTGTCCTTAGAAAGCTAAAATCTGATAAGGGCCTTTCCACAGATTTTCGAATTTACCATTGTTACCCTTATCTTCGTTTTTGACATCCCAATGAAGCACCACATCTCCAATTTTGAAATCATCTTCCTTTTTTTTACGGTCATAGATTCTCTTTATCCTCTCATGAAGCTTAGAGGTGTTTTGAAATACCTCATCACGGTGTCTACTGTAGGTGAATCATTTGATTGATTCGGTGCTGTATATCATAGATTCTCTTTATCCTCTCATGAAGCTTAGAGGTGTTTTGAAATACCTCATCACGGTGTCTACTGTAGGTGAATCATTTGATTGATTCGGTGCTGTATATCATTCTCTTCATTTACCACTTCTTGTAACAATTTCATGACTGGGACTGCTAATGATGAAGGGAAAACAATATCTACTCCATACACAATTTTAAAAGGAGAAAGTCCAAGAGATTTCTTACTACTCACCTGATCTGCCCATAATGCATTGATTAGATTTTTGTGCCAATTCTTTTTGTTGGTCTCCAACATTTTCTTGATGATGTTGATTAAGGATTTATTGGAGGACTCTGCCAAACCATTTCCTTGTCGATAATATGTTGTAGAATGTACCAACTTAATGTTGTATTTGTCACAAAACTTAGTCATATTTTTAGACTTGAATGCTGTCACGTTGCCTGTGATGATATTATTAGGACAACCAAAATAGGACAAGATATTAGTTTCTAAAAACTGAATGATAACTAAATCGATTGCTTGCCTAGTAGGAATTGTTTCAATCCACTTGCTAAAGTAGTTTGTAGCTATCAATATCCACTTATGTTGTGTAGATGATGATGGGTTAATCTCGCCTATGAAATCTAGGCCCCACTACTGAAATGGTGCATGAACTGAAATAGGTCGTAGAGGCAAAGGAAGAAGTTTTCTTTTACCTTAGAAAACTTGGCACTCGTGACAACTCATCACTGATTTGTAGATATCTACGAAAAGTGTAGGCCAATAGTAACCCATTCTCAGTACTTTATTGGCCGTGGTCTTCCAGTACAAGTGGCCCCCACAATCTCCTTTGTGGAAGTCATTTATTACATCTTTAGACTCATCTTCGGTCAAATAGTTCAACAACACACCTCCAGGATCCTTCCAATAAAGTGTGCTGTCCATAATACAATATTTTGAAGCCTTCAACTTGAATGACCTTCTCTTAGTCTTAGACATGCCTAGAGGGGGATTTAGATGTCGCAAAACATAAATAATATCAGAATATCGTGGAGATGATAGAAATATATCAGATCCGTGAATGAGATCTACTTCCGGACAATGGTGCTACAAGGTTGATATCTAGAGCATGTAGATTTGACTCAGCCATGAGTTTGGCTAAGCCTTGACCCTTGACCACCTTGGTAGGCTTGATATCAAGAACATATTCTAATAATGCTGAAATCCATCTACCTCTTCTACCTTCCGAGTCATTCTGCACAAGAACTTCTTTTACCGCTACATTAGGCACATAAGCAAGAGTATGCAAATGCAAAATGTAAATTCTGAAATCTTTCACCGCCTTTACCAAAGCCAAGGCCTGTTTCTCAATGATGTTGTACTTAAGGGTTGAATCCTTGATGTTGCAACTGAAAATGGCTATTGGAAGCTTGGTTTTATCCCTTTTCTGCATTAATACTGCTGCCATGGTATACTCAGAAGAAAAACAAAATATAATAAAATCATTGGAGTAATAGAGACTGATTAAAACAGGGGTAGTGGTTAAGGAAAGATTTACTGCATGAAAGGACTTGTGGGCTTCTTCGGACCACTTTACATCATTATCCTTTTTCAACATATTGGTCATTTCTCTAAGATGTTTAGCCAAATTAGGAATAAATATGCATAAGAAATTCATCTTACCATTGAATGCTTGGATTTCTTTCTTCCTGCGAGGGAAATCAATTTGCTAAATGGCTTCTACTCATGAAGGATCAATCCAGATGCTATCCTCAAGATGATGTGGCCGAGAAATTTGCCTCCCTTCATAACAATTTTTTTTTTCTTTGGATTGAGAGAGATTTTGAACTTTCTACATTTCTGGAAAATGACTCTTAAATGATGCAAATGTTCATCATCTGAATGCGAAAACACTGTTACATCATCTAAGTATACAACCAAGAAAACATCTTTTTCATTTGAAAAGGCTATGTCCATGGCACGCTGAAAAGTGGCCCGTGCATTTTTGAGACCGAATGGAATTTTTGCATATTTGAATGTGCCCCAAGGTGTGGTGAATGCTGTCTTGTCCTGATCATCTTCATGCACTAAAACTTGATTGTAACCAAAGTAGCCATCCAAAAGTGACAACCAGGAAGCGCCAACAACTCTCTAAAGGATATGGTCCATTTTTGGAAGTGGATAATTATCTTTCAAAGATACCTTTTTCAAGTTTCGGAAGTTTATGTAGAGCCTTATTTCCCCTATATTATTTCTCACACGAACTAGATTTGATATCCAATTGGAAAATTTGATAGGAACAATGATGCCCGCCTTGAAAATTTTGTTAAATTCTTTCTCTATGAATGGTAGTAGTCTTCGGTTAATCCTTCTTAGCTTTTGTCTGAAGGGCTTTTGATCGGGCTTGATTGCGATGGTGTGCTGAATTATTTTCTTATCATAATCCTTCAAATCTGCATAATCCCATGCGAAAACATCAGAAAATTCAGACAATAAATGAATACATTTCTCTTTTACCTCGGGAGATAATTATTTGGATAACTTGATCATTTTTGGTTTGTCTGATATTTCGATGTTCACATCTTCGACACCTTTCTCTATAGGAGCCAATGTAGGCTTGCTTGCTACATCATCCTAATCAAACAAGTCTTCTAAAGGTATAAGACCTTTCGGAATATTGTTATCCTTCAGCTGTGGTATATCAACTTGATCTGCCTCAATGACTTGATCATCTTTGTCGTAAACTTCATCCATAGAAAAATTCTCAAACTCTCCTTCACTCTGAAGAAATTTATTCACCTGCTTGTCATCCCAGATTACTTGCCAATATCACATGTTGTCAGGAACAGAGGGATGATGATTTACATGAATCTCAAAGTTCTTGTTTGAAAAAATTGGGATTTTGAAATTGCTTACAACTATAGCTAATGAATCTGCCATAAGATTCTAACTCCTTGGTATAACTGAAAGTGTATATTCAGGAAACATCCTCAAAATATCTAAAACAACATTTCTATATTGTCTCATTCGTGGATGGTGAGCTTGATATTCACCTTTAACTTGATTGATCACAAGTTCTGAATCACCACACATAGAAATTTTTCTTGCACCCAATCTTTTCAAGATATTTAAACCTATGATCAGTGCTTCGTACTCCACCTCATTGTTAGTGCAATCAAAAGCTAACTTGTATGAGCATAATCTAGCATTCTGAGGGAGCTCACCTTGCTGATGATGTGGACTTCAAATCCAAATGCCAATGCCTACTCCATATATCCCAAGAGCACCATCAAAGTCCATGGTCCAAAGGCCGTGTTCCTCTTCCAAATGCTGTAAATCTTGTTTCTGCTTTGGGTCAATTTTCTGAACTTCGACTTCATCGCCTTCTGAATTTTCCATAACCTTCTATGACGGTTGTTCTAAGCCTTTCTCTGCCTTATCAGATGGTTGTTCAAATGAATTTGGCATCTTTTCTTTTTCCTGATATAATACTGTCCTTATACAATTGGAAATATCCAGTACATCTTTAATTTCCACAAGCTGACTATCAAAATCATTGAATCCACTATCATTTTATAAAATAAATGACTCTAAATCTATATGTACAACATTTATAGGATGATTATTGGGCTTCTCCTTGCTAGTTATCATGAATTTCATTTTAGTTTCTCGGTACAATTTCCTCAATTGCCCGAAAACCAGGATGATGGCATAAGATAAGTCTAACTGTAGAGTGCCTCTTAGTTTCACTCCCCAAGACCTTGAAAATAACATACCAAACCGTGGTGGTAAATCATCGACCACCACATCCATTAAGACATTCTTTGTAGGGATTTGGTCGAGGGATACTACCAAATCTTTTATTAGACCAAAACAATGAACCTTACCAGAATCAAAAGAATACAAGTCATGGTATTCATGAGTTATGTCTAGACTCAAATTTTCCATGATGGCCTTGGCCATTAAATTATGGGAGGCTTCGGAGTCAAGCATGGAGTTATGAAGAATGTATTGATGGATTCTTAAAATTAGGTAAAATGGAGGAACCTCACTATCTTCTGACTGACCATCTATGGCTGGACCAAAAATCAATTTAGAATGGTCATCTTCAACATTAACCATGTTGGACATAGGGTCAACTTTCAAAATTTTAACTATATCAGACTTGTAATGGTTATTTTTGACAAGTTCAGTAAGAGGGATTGACACTTTCAACTTTGAAATTTCAATTTCTAAATTGAATGACCTAGATTTATCTACCTCTTTCTAGATGATGTCTCTTTTATCGGGAAGATCTCTTAGTGTCTGATCCTTCTTCTAACTGTCATGATCCTTGTTTGGACTTCTTGTAGATGGCTGATTTACTTTGCTTTGGTTAGCTGCTACCATTTCTTTGCCTTTACTTCAATTTCCTTGAAGAATTGTCTTGGGTTGATTATCCTTCTACTGCGATGTCCTTTCCTGAATGGGAGTGATCGGGACATCTTTATTTGTCAAGGAATATTACTTTTGCTAAGATCTGAGTGCATTCAAGTATCATCTTTGATAATCGTCTGATTGGGTTTCCAATGTATAGTCATTTGCTAGTATGTCGTCTTCATCTTTAGATTCCTCCGTCTTCTTGACATACTTCTCATTTTCAGTCAAGAAAATGGGATGGTAATCTTCCCTAAAGAAGTGGTTTTCCTCGACAATCAGGCCTATTTCATCATCAAATTCTCGTTGAGCATAATTTTGCTGCAAGGGTGTTTAAATTGGTTGTTGAGATGTTGATGCTTCGGAAGCTTTCTTCTCTCTTTGTTTTATTCTGTATTGAGGTTGCTGCTAGTTTCTGAAGTTCGGATTTCTAACTTGTGGCTCAAGAGGTTTATCTTAATTTATCATTCTATCGGCCATCCTCTCCATGGTTCTAATCAGTGCATCTAGTTTAATATTGGTGGAAGAAGAAGGTTGTTCTTTGATGGTTACTTTCTTTTCCAATTTCTCATGTTTTAACTGAGACTTTAATCATCAAATTTGCTTCCATGCTTATTGCATTATTCTGCATTTCTTCCAGAGTTGCAGGATCTCTTTCCCTTAGTTGATAAGCCATCTCTGTATCAAAGGCATTCGGGTAATGTTGAAGTGCTAAATTAGTTGGAGGTTTTGTGTTATCCGGAATGGAATTATAGATTTGATTAAACCTTATAGTGAACTTGAACTGTCTCATTAGGATTCCTTTTCAATGTGTTGTATTCTGCCAAGATCTGCAATGGATTCTTCTTTTCCTGCCACTTGGCTAAGAAAAACTCATTTAACCTCTGAGGAGTATCAATGGAGCTCGCTGCCAAACTATGTAACCCTTTTTTCACATCTCCAGAAAAACTTTGAGCCATTAGTCTCATTTTGGCATCGTCATCACCAACCTCCTCTAAGTTAATGAAATCAACCATTTTGTCAATATGTTTTTGTGATGTAACTCTCAAGTTGCCATCAAAAAGAGGATGTCTCTAGCCATCGGTTTAAGGTAAAGCTGCCAACTGACCAAGTAATATTAAGAGTGCAAATCTTGCCATGATTGCTGGGGGATGGTGAATGGGAACTACAATGGGTTGTTTTGGTTGGGATGAAGATGGAGGTGGCGATACAAATGTTTTCAGAGGTTTAGTAGGGGGTATTGCAGAAGATAAGCTTTCAAGATGATACTAAATATAGGCTTTTTCTGTAGTAATTTGTAATTAATCAGCTAGGCTTTGAAGTTTCTCAAAATTAGACCAAACCTCATGCTCAAGTTTTGAATATTGAGAAGTCGTAGAAGGTTGATTAAACAAAGATTTTGAGGTGGGTAAGTATGAATCAAACTTTATGGGATCAAACACTTCCTCTGTAAGACAAGACACAAACTTCGAATGAAATAGGGATAACTAAAATTTAATGTTGAAAGGAATATCCTCAATACTAAGTATCTGATCTGGTAAGGAAGTAGTCCTTCCAAATTTTGTGCTTTCAGTCTCAGGGAAAGGAACATTAGGTTTTCTTAACAATATTTCAAGATCATCAACCAGAGAAGGAGGATTTGGGTTAGGGTTTAACCTGACATATCTTTTTGGAGACAATATCTTAACAGGGTCAAAGATTACGTGAGGTAAAAGACTTGAGACTTGAGCGAAAAAAAAATATCTTCAAAATTCATAACACAGGAAAGTCTTCAAGAGAAAAATTTAAATTGGTAATGATCAAGAGCTTACCAATGTAACGAGGTTTGATTAGAATTGTGATCTGTAACCTCGTCACCTTTTGAAAAAGATTTAGATATCTTCGACTGAATCAACTGGATCATGACGCAGAATTTTGTCTTGTCCGTCTCCTCGAAGCCATCTCTACAATATTGACACTGCAATTATGGGATCAACATTTATGAAACTTAGTTCCGTCATCCAAAGGACCAAATTCCACTGAAAACTTGTCATACACCCAGGGAAAATGAACCTTTTGTTCCCCGACAATGGCGACAGTATGTTATCACTCCTCTAGATCTCCAAGGCTGAGGAAGAGTCCAACTGAAGTAACCAAAAACCAACCTTTTGACTTGGTAGCTAGCCCTACCAAGTCGAAGAGGGCTCTCTCCACAAAATCACAGCCAGGAGCGCTAGATGGATTAGGGTTTTAGGCTAGGTATAAAGTGCAGAGGTTGTTTTGATTTGATTTGGTGGGGTTTATCGCTGGATGAGGGTATTAGGTCAAAGAAGATAGGTCAGGGAAATGAGTTATGATTGCAAACATTCAAATGGGCAAGGTAGGTAGGAGGATTACACTTCAAAGGTGGTTTAGTGAGATGGTTTAAGGCTGATGAGGATTTAGGAAGAGCATATGAGATGAATTCTTCCTAAACTGAAGAAAAATGGACAAATTATGACAACTTTCCCAAAATAGAGCATGAGAAAACATGTATTCTGCATATCAAGTTGAAAATTAGCATATAACACACATGAAATGGTTTATGAGCATACAAAAAATTCATAAAAATGATCACAAAGAAGAAACACTGCTAAAAATCCATACCACATGTATCCCAAAGAAATAGTTGCAACTCATCTATTAATACTGGCGAAAATCTGATACAATAGTGTCTCTTATCACTAGTACATCCAACTGAGTCCAAACTTTGAAAAGAATAAAAAATACAAGATATATGCCTCAAACAAACTCCTCAAAGTGATCAGGGGTCGAATCCATGAGAGGAGGAGGAGTTACACCAAAATCTGAACTAATAGCTAGAGTGTAGGGTGGTCAAAGTGACTCATCCCTAATTACAATGAACTGATTCATTACACCTCATAAAGTCTATTTACCTAATGTATTTAACCAAGGTAATAGTAAAAATACCATAATTACATTTACATGATCAATTACATTATTAAAAAGTTCATTTCCCGAGAGGAAAATCAAATCTGGAGAAAAACAGTGAAAAATTAGGTAACTGGTCAAACACGCAGTGTCAATGTCAAATGCGTAGCGTTAGTGTCAAACGCGCAACACCATATTCAAACCCACTTTTTCCTACCTTCCTGCTGTCCAAATTGGGTCCAGGATAACTCGTTGGAAAGATTATACTGTCTAGTTTTGAGATCTACCTTTAGTTTTCAAAATGGACATGATATGACCCTCCAAAAATGGATTCTCCCAAGACTGATAAAACGTGCAATGTCAAGGTGAAAAAGGAGGGAGAACATTAATTTTTAGAAGTTTTTTCACCATTTCACCCGCTAGTTGTGCAAATAAAGGTTTGTAAAGTTGTTTCCCTACATGTATTCCCTGCTCTAAATCCAATGGTGCTCTTCTTTTGTCGAAAAAGTGACCCAAAAAAAAGCGCAATGCCCTGGAATTTTGGCTGTAAAAAGATGTGTATAATTACTTGAAAAGAACAAAAAACTTCAAAATTACCCCATAACTTCTCAAAATTGATGAAATGATTTCTGATCATGTGTTTTTTGCATGGAGTGAGGTTTCAGCAAGGATATCTAGCTTCTCCTTTTCTTTTTGGTGAGTTAGGGCTTTAATTTTTGCATTAGCTCTTTTAAGCTTTGCCCATGCAATGTTATTCTTCATGGCATAATGTTTTGCCATCTTCCTCTGAATTTCATTTTTCTGATTGGCTTTGTACAGAAGCTTCTCTAAATGCTAATTGACCTCATTAAGCCAATGCTCCTGGTTTTCATTGATCAAGATGGAAAATTGCTCATTCCATGTGAGCTTATTAGCAAGCTCAACCTCCTTTTGTTTCTCTAGTTCTAGGGCTCTTTTCAGCCCTCTAGTACTAGGTCTTCTTCTAGGTTCTTTCTCTTCTTCAATTTCACCATACCTATCGTAGACCTCATCAAGCAATGCCTTGGCTTTCATTTATTATTTCTTTGCCTTGATGAGTTGAATCTCCATGAACTCATGTTTGGCTTCAAGTTGCTTATTTTCCTGCTCATAATATGAGATGATGTATTTTTCCCTCTGCAGGTTGATCTAGAGCTCCCTGATGAGTGCATCTTTTTCTTTGATGAAAATGCTTGTACTCTCATTGTCATCATGCTCACCTAGGTCAACCAAGTCAAACTCTTGCTCTGTTTCATGGAGGTGTTGGTCCTCATGTTTGATCTCTGCCTTTGTCATGTTTTCCTTGCCCTTCTGTACCTATTTCTCTAATGAAGAAGGAAAGGCTCCTCCCACAATTTGTGGGGAAAACACTTGCATGTGGCCTCTCTTATAAATGTGTGTAAAAATTCCCAAATCAACCTCTTTGGGCTTGATGACCTTAACTTGTCCAATTTATTCCAGCTCTTTGATTTCATCTTTGTTAGGTGAATGGATATGCTCATGAAATGGTGATGATGGAGGTGATGGTGAGGGTGACTAATCAGATGAGGATGAATGATATATGGGCTGAGATGGATGAATGGAGGTGGAAGGGTGAGATAATGAAGGGATACTTTGAACATTCTGAGTAGATGAATCAATGAATATGTGATTGGCTATGAAGGTACTCCATGCAATGTTGAGCTCTTTGAGATGATGAAGGACTATGATTTTAATCAGGGAATGTTGAAAGAGATTATTCATTTTATCTTTATACTCTCTTTTTTGGGCAATGTAGGCCATCTTATCAATGCTCCGGAAGAGATAATAAGGTATGTTGAGCATCGTAACCCTTGTGAAACGCATGAGTAGCTGAAATGATAGGTATACAGTTTGGAAAACCTTCCTTCACAAGTAAAGTATCCCATGATGATTTTCATCATGGGAACATATCTATCCAGGAGGTTAGAGAAAGGAAACAACCTCTTTCTATCATTTCCGTATCTAGTTTTAATATAGGGCTCATAATAATGTCTCTCCAAATCACCTTGTTTAAACCATTTCTCCCCAACATTTGGGATTCTAGTGGCAGCTAATATGATGGCAGTGGATACAGTGAAAGTGACACCAACAAGGGATACCTGATTGTCATGGAGATTGGAGATGAACAATCTACTCAACATAGGATGATATTGGACCTTTCGTACTTTCTCACAGATTTCGAAACATCCTAGATGTTTGAAAGATGTCACAATCATGGGAGGTGCCCTGAGTTCATTAGTATTTCTTGGATCAAATCTAAGGATTCTCCCTCCTTTTGTTGGAATTCCTCCCCTTTCCTTCCTCTGCACTAGAACTTTTGTTTTCTTCTTTTGACATTTTGTCTTGATTTTAGAACCCTCGAGAGATGAAATGATTGTGGAATGTACGTGTAGGGAGTTAGGAATGGTGTGAGGAAATTTAGGGAGATGAGGGAAGGGGTTTCTAGTTTAAGGGAAGTATTAGGGAGTGGGAATGTAAAGGGATTTGGGATAGGGTATTTTATTACAGGTTAGGGGTTTTAGGAGCCTAGGTAAATAGTACACCTAGGTTTTACGGTTTTGGTAATAGAAGGCTTTGGGAGATGGTGAAATGATAAGAGGGTTGGGAAAGGGTTTAGTAGGGTTATGGGAAAGGGATAGAAGTATTAGGGTGTGGAATTATAGGCATGGGAATGAAACTAGGGTTTGTAGGTTTGAAGACTCGAAATTTCATTCAAGAGACTTAACCATGAAGTTGTGAGATGTGAAATGAAACGAGGGTATACTTCAAGGCTACTTACTTGATGGAGGAAGAGTACAACCGATCTAAAGCTTCAGAGGCAATGGGACTTGGTTTTCGAGGTTGGAGAGGAACTTTGTTCAAACACATAGTGCTCAACTAAAACACGCCCTGCACTGGTCAAGCGCACACCGTATAAAAGAAACGTGCAGTGTATAACAGAAACGTGCCCACCTGGTCAAACACGGCAAAAACTCTATTTTGCTGGTTTCACCTGTCAAATGCGAAAATTTCTCCTTTATTGAGGTTGTTCAACCATGATAAGAGTAAATGAGGGGAAACTGGATGTCTTGAAGGCTTTAAATACTTTATAGCATTTGACTTTGTTGATTTAAAACCCATTTGCTAATGTTTTGAAAGTGCTTTTGAAATATTGCACTAATACCATTTTACCTTGTGATTTTGCTTTACAGATTGATCTATTGCTAGAGAAAACACTTTTTGTCTTTGAAATTTAATGTCCAGTTGGCATGTGGAACCGAGTTAGCAAATTTGGGAAATGTTACTTACTAAATATAATGACATAAATTTACATTAAAAAAAATAGAAATACATCTCTGTTTTTGGATAAAATTACAATTTGGGATGAAACTCATACTTGAAATCAAAATTAGAACTTTGGAATGCATCTTCACATGTTTTCAAATCCTCTTTAAATGAAAAAGGAATATTATTGGTGTTCATGCTCATACTTTTGTTGGCCTTATGCAGTGAAATGGTGTTTTATTGGACCTTGAAAAAAAATGAAACCTACAGACCTAATGAAAACCTGAGTGAGCAAACTTCATGGTGACTTCACTGACATAGAGACATGATCCGGATTTAAACAGGAACATAACAAATTACATAGGTAACCATAAACATAGAAATGGAGTGGAAATAATACTTCATTTCATTAATGTAAAATATTGAAATATGCTTACAAACATAAATGGAAATAAACCAGCTAGGGCGATGGTAGCTTATCTCTGAGAAGAGATGTGGTGGCTAATGCCTCTGAATTGTGTCAAAATGAAGCTCGGAGGCCTATTTATTGTTTAGAAACAATGGAAAACCCTAAACATCCAAAAGCCTAACCCTAGAAGATGAAACGCCAAGCTGTGGGCCCCATTTGGGTAAATTGGTACATCAACTTCCCGGGGTCGTAGCTTTGGCATACGATCTCTGTTTGATGCACACAATATCTCGTTAGAAAGATCTATCCGAGAAATACAACTTTGTGAAGTGCAACATTGGTCCATGGACCTATGTTTCTCCCAATTTTCCCAACAAATATCGTTTAGGGCCTCAAGACGACTCCAGAAGTTTAGGACCTGAAAAACTGCTAAAAATAGTAAACTGTGCTACAATTAAGGAAACTGAAAAGCTGAAGAAACAATGATGGGTGTCCTAGTGGACTTGGTGGGTGGCCACCAATATCCACCTGGATCATTCCTCCCCCCTTAGGAAGAAATGGTCCCCATTTCGTTGAGTTCCTCCATGAGATGAGGAAACTTCTGCTGAACTTGGTCCCTAGTGAGCCACTTGCCATGTTGAAGGAGTTGGCCTGCTTTGACAACTCGATGTAGTTGGATATTCTGCTAGCGAGTGTGCTTGATCTGTGTGTCCATGATCTGATCAATTGTAGCTTGTTCCATGCAATGTGGATTTAACTCTGTGGGTGTGAGCTATTCTGCAATGTCGGATGTGTCCAGTAATGGTGGAAAGTATGGCTGAAGGTGGTCCACATTGAACACTGGGTGCAGGCCAAGGAATGGGGGAATTCTTAACTCAAATGCATTATCTCCCACAACCTTAGTAATGGTGTAAGTACCATATCAGAGTGGTTTGAGTTTCCGATAGGCTCTGGTAAGGCGTTCCTTTTGTAAATGCAACCTTTGTCGCCCACCTGAAACTTGTGTGGCACCTGATGTTGATCATGTCGCTACTTGTACTTGGAATTTGATTTCTCCAGAATGTCATGGACCTGCTGGCGAATATGTTGGATGT
>APFE030480590.1:39409-49961 GCA_000404065.3 Pinus taeda | reverse complement strand
GCCACATCTTGTGTCTCTTGTCTTGGCTTGTTTTCTGTCGATCGTTTAATGTTCTATCTGCACTTTACTTTATGTATATATGATTGCTAATTTGTGGAATATAACAAGAAAAAGAAGTAAACTATTATAAGCATAGAACATACCATAACTTAACAGTGATCCATGGTTGAGTTGTGATCGGATGCATTTCCTCTTTTACCCTATTGGTCTCACACTTAGACATTTTGAATCCCTTTCTTGGTCCTACTATTTAGCATAATTTGTAGAGGCATTAGCCTTCTTACTATGTCATGAGCACAACTTATCCATGAGCCTCATTAACCCATATTTCATCCCATACTTGTGCACTAAGTCTTTTCTAAGATTAGATCCCTCTCACAACACATTATTACTTTCTAAGGATAAGTCACCTAGCCTTGTGCTACCTCCCTGAGTGAAAATCAAATTCCATATGAAGTAGCCACTATTAGAGAGAATTGTGCCCTTCTAATCCTGAGCGCACTTCAAAACAAAAAAGCACACTTTGAAACAATGAAGCACAATTTAAACACTTAGTGAAAAAGTGCATTTCAAAAGAACAAGGACATTTTCTCCCCTAAAAAGTGCACTCTAGACAAAAAATGACCTTCTTTCCTTAAAAAATGCACTCTGAGAGCCTGATCGCACTTCAAAACAATGAGTGTACTTCGATACTATGAGTTCACTCCTTCAACAATAATAAATGCACCCTTTTATTGTTGTGTTGTGTTATATTATTTCCATGACTAGCAAGGGGGTCATAGGGGGGCGGTAGCCCCCCTGTCAAGGGGTATGCAGGGGTCTCCCCTGGACGGATTTCGCACATGGTTTTGGGCGCGATGGTTTTCAGTCCATGGTATTATGTAGATCTGATCACGGGAACTATGGTTATGTTCTAATCCAGGGTTAGTGGATAAGGGTTTATGTATACTTTGACATGTATATATATGTGTTGTAACATTGAAAGGAATATAATGAAAAATCAATTTGGTAGTCCCGGTTTTGGGATCCAAGGGAAAATCTCTGTGTATATGTGATTTATGTGTTATGCTCTCGCCATTGTTTATTTTCTGTTCTCAGAATTCATATGCAGGTAATTTCTGTATGGGGTTAAAACCTACACTTATATCACATGTCACACTCATGAAGCACGAAGCCTTAGAGCGCATGTCGCACTCATGAAGCATAAAGCTTCATACTTCCCTTTGAGTGCATGGCACAATCATGATGCTTGAATCTTGAGTGCATTCCTTTGGCAATAACTGCTCCCTCTTAGATTGCATATCACACTCGTAAGGCATGAAGCTTCATCCTTCCCTTTAAGCACATGGCACATTTTCGAAGCCTGAATCTTGAGTGCACTCCTTCGACACGAAGAACTGTGCCCTCTTTGAGCACATGCACACACCTCGTAGGCTTGAATGTTTTTGCTTTGTTCCTTTGGCATGCACCAATGTGCCCTCGTTGTCCTTGAGTATGTAAGCACAAATTGTAGGCCTAAAGGCCTAAAGCTTCACTCCTTCATCTCTTCGAAGTGCTCCCTTGTTCCCTCTTTGTCTCTTTGAGCGCATGAGCACACCTTGAAGCCTTAAGGACTAAATCCTCACTCCTTCGTCTCTTCAGAGTGCAGCCTATTACCCTATGAGTTCTATATCTCTTTCTTGAGCACACAAGCACACCTTGAAGGCCTCTTGTGAACCTTGATGAATTTAACCACGCACTTCTAATCAAGCCTTCTTCTTTTAACCCTTTCACATGCCTTGTTGGGCGCAACCCAACTTGGTCCAAGTTTTGGGTCAAAGACTCTGCATTTTGAGGAGTGGAGCACACGAAACTAGCGAAGTTTTATTGGTCACGTAGTGTTTAGGGGATTTGAGGTGGTTCAAAAATCCCTTATTTTGTAACGGGTATTTGGTTTTAGTCATTGTTTTGTCGGATCCATAGTATGTGGACCATCATTTTGTAGTATCGAAACCTATATAAGGAAATGTAATACTTTGTCAATTAAAAATAATGGGATGAGAAGATCATAAGTGAATTTCATCTTTGTATCCATAGTTTTTATTTTTGGGGAAGGCTCCACAACTAAGTGCGTGAAGGCCTTGAAGAGTCTGCAGTTAATTGCACAGACCACCTACAACTGGGTGCACAGGCTAGGGAAGAGCATGTATTGAAGATCCTTATTAATAAAGAAGAAGTTTTGGTGAAGTACTATGTATCTTCCTATGTTCATTCTGTGTTTTAATTGATATCATTATGCATGATTTTTACTGAATTATGTGAAATAATACATGTTATAATGTTTTATGTTAAGTTTATGTGTTAAGTACCAATCTGTAAGATTAATTATCAACGCAAAGTTATTCATCTGTGTGAAGTTGTAGAAAGATATACAACATAAGTGAACACACAGACACCACAATGCGCATATACTTATGGCTACAAAATCCTGGTTCTGAAACTTCCCAATATCGCTTTGGGTGAGACTATGATTTGCTTGTAGATTGTTGCCTAAAGGGCTAGTGGTTGTGGGTTTTGTTGGTACGCAACACACTCTAAACCCAGGTCAAGCCCCCTTAAACCAACATGCTTATCATAAGAAAATAATTCCATGAGATAGGTAGTGATAGGATAGATGTTTTTAAATTTATTTTGCCTCATCATGAATGATTTTGCTTCACAGGAGTACCATATCAACATGACAAGGTGATGCTCAAGAGCATATAGAAAGGAGAAATAACAAAGAAACACCTATGGAGAAGAAGAATGAAAGAGATCTATCATGGAGACATGAAGCAGATCATGGACCAAAATAGAAAGTAGAAATTGCATGATGACTCAAAGGATTCCATTGTTGATCCAAGACCCTTTGGAGGGTGAAGATAAGCAACAAAGTGGATATTTAAAGAATATAAAACATAGATCATATCTATCATCAATATTGTAAGATGAAGAAGCAAGGAAGATAGTTTGGCATTGCCACCTCATCATGAATTCCATGTCATCATTGTCAAGTTGTAAGTTGTATAAGTGTCATCATAGTGGTCAATGTATGTCCATGTGTCATTACACATCATCATGTGGAGTGTAATTATGTATTTTCAAAGAAAATGACAAAATATAATGTGTGTAAGTCCAATATTCATATGTGGAACATGAAGAGTCACATTGTCATATGTGGACAAAGATTGTATAGAAGTTCAAAAGTATTTAGAAGTTCAAGGATTTTTTAGAAGTCCAAAGGACACACTATATGTCCAATAGTCATGAGGGTATGAAAGGTCATACCTCTTATTATAAAATATGTAGGTTTTAACCCCGTACAGAAATTACCTGCATACAAATTCTAAAGAAAATAAAGTAAACAATGGCAAGAGCATAAAACATAAAAAAAATATACACAGATATTTTCCCTTGTATCCCAAAATTGGGAATACTAGATTGATTTTTCAATATTTTCCTTTCAATGTTACAACACATATATATACATGTCGAAGCATCCATAAATCCTAATCCATTAACCCTGGATTAGAACATAACCGTAGTTCCCTTGACTAGATCTACAAAATACCATGGACAGAAAACCATCGTGCCCAAAACGATGTGCTGAATCCATGCATAAAACCATAGGTAGGTCTGCCCACTTAATATAGGGTTCAAAATTGTTTTCCCAGGGCATGTGGGGTAGTTGTGGAAATAATATAACACACAACCAACATTCTCGCACTTGTTGTTTTCTTTCCATAGGGGGCCACAAGAGAGCTTAGTCATTAATACAACCCTGCAATGTTCATTGTTTCTCTACACCAAGAGAACTTCTTAGTGCTCACAAACTTTTTCAATGCATTTGCAGTATTCTTCAAAGTGTCCACCTTTGCCAACAATACCTTTTTATCGTCAACCATGTCCCTCACAAACTGATATTGAACATCAAAGTGCTTTTTCTTTGAATGATAAGTAGGGTTTGTTGGGATGGGGTCCCCTGGGTCAGTTTTCGGGTTAACATAACCCAAATTTTGATCAGTTTTTGTAAATAATGTAAAGTCTTCATGATTTGTGGTTGCAGAGTGCATAGAGGATTAGAAGTCAAAGGGGTTTAGCCCCTTGTTTATGTAAAGTTTGAGTTGATTTTGAGATCCACCCATGGTCCGTAGACCATGGCATAGTATGAAAAAGGTTATTAATAGGTGTGTCTTAGAGAGTATAAGGCAATAGATTAATAAGCATTGGGTCAATAGAAGAGAAGTGATAGTAAAGGGAAGAGGGTAAGATAAAAGTAAGGCTCCGCAACCGAGTGTGCAGAGCCCTAGGTAGAGTGTGTAGCTGAGTGTACGGATGCTTGCAGTTGAGTGCGCAAGGTAGTTTTGAGTCTATAATCCTGAATTGAAGATCAATAAAGGCAATTTTCGAAGAATTCTTGTGTATTTCAGTTTACTTCTGTTTATGATATTTGTTGTCAATGAATGATGTGTTTTATGAAATATTGATTGAATGTTACACGATTCTCATGAAAATGTGTTTATTATGTATGCAATTCATGTTTAATTACTTTCACGTAGACTATGATGAATTCTCGTATGTTTATTAATAAATCAAGTAAACCTGCACGAACCCTAATTTAGGACTACTTTCTAATGCATGTAAGTAGATAGATTGCCTATCAAAGGTCCACAAAGACTAATTATAGACCTTCACGAAGGTTTAAAGGCTGTTTAACGTAATTGTAGCAACATGACTTAAGGGTGTACTGATCTGCATGAAGGTAGATCTGAGGTACTGGGAGACATCACACTAGTCTTTGGACGCAGAAACTTGGTTCTTGCATCCCCACATACTGCTTCGGGCGAGACTGTAGCTTGTGCTACGCGGGTTGTTACTGAAAGGGCTAGTAGTGTAGGTATTTGTTGGTTGGTGCAACTAACTTTGAACCTGGGTCAAGACCCCCTAATCCAACAAATGGTTCCATTGTCGAGACCGGGATCTGCTTGAAAGAGGTGTGTGATGTCACATTATTAGAATCCGACCAAGAAAGAAATTAAAAAGTGGTTGGATTAGAAGATTCACAAGTTCACGGCGCAAGAAAACAAGAATCCTTGCCTATCAATGGAACAATGGTTGAACATGTATATGTATACAAAGATACACAAGATCTTCTTTTGCACCTTCCGCATTGAACTATATGAATGATTGGATAAATTGACAGACAACCAAGGAAGTTGGAAGCTCGATAATCTGATAGTGTTGACTCCAGAATTAGTGCAACGGTTAGAAGCCTTTGAAAACAAGATCGCGCGAGCTGTCGATCACTGGATCGATCAAATTATAGGAGGATTTGTTATCGAATTTGTAGTTGATACTTCAGTCAACTACATCGAAGTGAAGTGGATATTTTTCAAGGGACCGTGAGGTAAGTATTTAAGATCTTTAATACTTGGATTAAAATGTTGTTATGTGAAAAACGGGTGATGCCATTACCTTGATGTTTGTAGCCATTACCTTCACCTACACCTCCACCTCCACCACCACCACCTAACATGGTGAATGCAATCAAGTTTCTGATTTTCAAGGGCATAGGGAGTGAAGATACAAATAAGTTTTGGTTTGTTGTGAATGTTGTATGGAAAACACAACAAAATACTGATGACAATATAAAGTAGGCACAATTGGTCACTGCTCTGTAGGACCGTGTGCTAACTTGGTATATTAAATATTGTTCTAATAATCCTCTTGCATCGATAACAGAGATTAAGGCGACTTTGAACAAGGAGTTAAGCAATCCCAAGTCTAACTCACAGTCAGTAATTGAATTCAAAGAAATCATGATGAGGGTTGATGAGATTCCTCGGGAATTAGATCAATGGTTAAAGTGTCGAATCGAGAAGCTAACATGCAACTCACAGATAGTCAACATCACGAATGGTTTATAGCTTCACTTCTACCCCACCTGAGAATTTTTTTGTCACAATAGAATATAGGAATGCAGGAAGAAGCCTTGGAAATCACAATGACATTACATGCATCACCCATTCAGGATGCTACCTTGGGGTACAACAAATCCACTCCTAGTTACAGAGCCTGCACCTAGAATAGAGAGTTTGAAGAAAGACAAGGAGACTAAACCAGAAGTACATGTGGAATTCTGATGTTTGAAGTGCAAGGGCCAAGGGAACGACAAAGATCACTGCTCAGTGTATGCCAATTATATCACAGGAGGGGGACCAATTTGTTGGGTGTGGAGCTTGATTATCTTCTATATTCAAAGGTTTCAGCTGGATGTATACCGCAGGAAGATTGTACACCCCTCCACGTGGGGGGGACTTGTCCCCCCGATGGGGGTTCGGGGGGACCCATCCCCCCCCAGCTAGGGGGTCTAGGGGCCAGCGGTCCCTTGGTGGGGGTTCGACGGTAACACCCCCAAAGCTAAAAATAGATGTAAAATTGCCTTGTAAAAGTATAGTAATTTCTAGTTAATCTGATTTGTTCATTAGGCATATGATCTGACGGTAGAAGTTATGTTTAGCTTAGGGTTTTTTGCCCTAGAAGGCAACCCCTCACTATATATGAGGGAATTGTATTGCGTCTATGTAGATCTGTATTTTGAGTGAAGAAAAGAGAGGAGATTGAGAGCGAAGAGGGAGTTACAGTGGATCTGTTGTAGGTTGTATCTCTTTAGTTTGCTGGATAATATAAAAAAAGAAGGACTGGATGTTTCTCCGTGGACATAGCTCGAACTAGGTGAACTATGTATACCTGTGTCTCTCTTGTTTTATGTGTTTTCTGTGTTTATATTTCTACAATATTTCATGTGTTCCATTGCTCTGTAATAAATAATTTTCTAACACCTGGTATTAGAGCCGAAGATCTATTTGGCTGATAAAGTAATAGGAGAGAAGGGTTCCTGGTTCAAGTGGGAGCAATGGCGGTAGATGGTAGGTTTAGGGTCGAAAAATTCAACGGCCAAAACTACCAGCTGCTGAAGATGCAGATGGAAGATTATCTGTATCAGAGAGATCAATACCTACCATTGAGCGAAAAGACAAAGAAGCTGATGAGTATGACAGGCACAGAATGGAATATTCTCGACAGAAAGGCACTTGGAACAATATGGTTGTGCCTAGCAGCATCGGTAGCATTTAATATTCAAATGAAACGACAACAGAGGGTTTAATGTTGACATTGGCCAAACTATATGAAAAACCCTCGACCTCAAATAAGGTATTTCTTATGAAGCGTTTATTTAATATGAATATGTCAGAGGGTGGATCTGTTGCTGATCATTTAAATGATTTTAATACAATTACAAGTCAGTTAAGTTCTGTAGAGGTAACTTTTGATGATGAAGTTAGGGCTCTATCATTTTTGTGCTCATTGCCAGAAAGTTGGAATGGTTTAGTTATGGCCATTAGTAACTCTGTCTCTGAATCTAGTACTTTCAAATTTGATGATGTTGTCGGTGCAATCCTTAGCGAGGAAATGCGACGGAAAAGCTCCGGTGAGACATCAGGTATTTCTTTGACTATAGAGTCTAGGGGAAGAAAATTGGAAAGAGGAAAGAGCCCAGGATACCGCAGTAAGTCAAGAAAAGGAAAATCCAAGTCTAGATTGGGGATAGTGTGCTAGAAATGTAGGAAGAAAGGACACCTGAAGAAAGACTGCAAGTATTGAAAGGGAAAAGAAGGAGACGCACACCAAGAAACTAATCATGAAGCGAATGTAACAGGTGATGTGTTGCAAGATGCTTTGATTCTTTCATTATAGAATATTATTGATGCCTGGGTGGTAGATTTAAGGGCCTCATTCCATGCCACACCTAATAAGAAACATTTTTATGATTATGTTCAAGGAGATTTTGGACAGGTTCGATTGGGTGATGATAAACCCTGTAAAATCATTGGAATGGGTATAGTTTTCATAAAACAACAGAATGGAAATCAATGGCTATTGAAGGAGGTAAGGCATGCTCCAGATCTGAAGAAAAATCTGATTTCAACAGGGAAGTTTGGAGGTGAAGGTTGTGTAACTACTTTCACAGATGAAACCTAAAAGGTCACAAAAGGATCCCTGGTAATAGCAAAAGGAGAAAAGGTCGGTACATTATATTTATGCTTTAACCTTTACAGGAGAAGATACGACATTGTGGCATCATAGGCTTGGGCACATGGGTGAGAAGGGGATGCTGATTCTTCACTCAAGAAATTTGTTTCCAGGTTTGAAGCATGTTGATTTAAAATTCCGTGAGAATTGTGTTTATGGAAAATAGAAGAGATTCGGATTCCTTAGAGTTGGGAAAGAAAAGAAGAGTGAAAAATTAGAGTTTGTGCATATCGATGTATGGGGAGCTACTCAGGTATCATCTCTTGGTTGCTCTCATTATTATGTTACATTTATTGATGATGTAACCAGGAAAACCTGGATTTATTGTATTCGAAATAAATATGATGTATTTGATAATTTCAAGAAATGGAAAGCTTTGGTTGAAAATGAGACAGGAAAAAGGTTGAAGTGTCTCAAATCAAACAATGGAGGTGAACATTGCAACAAAGAGTTTGATAGGTACTGTTTAGAGAATGGAATTCATAGAGAGAAGACAGTTCCAGGAACACCACAAGAGAATGGTGTGTCAAAAAGGATGAACATGACAATCATGGAGCATGCAAAGTGTATGAGATTGCATGTAGGATCGCCTTTACAATTTTGGGTAGATGCTATAGAAACTGATGTTTATCTAATAAACAGAGGGCCTTCAAGTTCCTTGGATGGTGGTATTCCAGAGGAGGCATGGACAGGTAAAAAGGTAAACTAATCTTTTTTAAATACTTTTGGTTGTGAAGACTTTGTCCACATTAACAAAGAAAATAGAACAAAGCTTGAGGCAAAATCAAAGAAATGTACCTTTATTGAGTATGGTGTTATTGATTTTGGTTATCACTTTTATGATTATGAAAAACATAAAATCATTAGGAGCAGAGATGTCATATTCAATGAAAAGGTTTTGTATAAGGATTAGCTACAGGAAAAGAAATAGGAAAAACAAAACAGAGAATACACAGTGCTTGACGAGATCACAGGAAAAGTGATGGTTCCTGAAAATCATAATGATCAACAACTAGAACAACAACCACAACAACAACAAGCACTTCAAACACCTGAAAGTGGCGTTAGAAGATCTACCAGGATAAGTAGACCCCCTGAATGATACTCTCCTTCATTATATTATGTATTGTTGACTGATTCTGGTGAACCAGAATGTTATGAAGAAGCATTGTAGGTAGAAACCAAGAAGTGGAGGCAAGCCATGAAAGAAGAGATGGACTCCTTAGCACATAACCAGACTTGGGACTTAGTCAAGTTGCCTACAGGTAAAACAACATTGCAAAATAATTGGGTTTACAAGTTGAATGAAGAAGATGGAGGTATAAAAAGGTATAAAGCTAGACTTGTGGTGAAAGGGTTTACAGAGAAAAAGGGTATAGAATTTGATGAGATATTTTCTCCTGTTGTGAAAATGACTTCAATTAGAGCTATTCTAAGTCTAGTAGCAGTTGAAGATTTGCATCTTGAGCAGTTAGATGTAAAGGCAACCTTTTTCCATGAGGATTTGAAGGAAGAGATATATATGCAGCATCCACAAGGATATGAGGTAAAAGGGAAAGAGAAACTAGTGTGCAGGTTGAAGAAGAGCTTGTATTGCTTAAAACAGGCTCCAAGGTAGTGGTATCTAAAATTTGACAAGTTTATGTCTGAGAAAGGTTATACTAGATGTAACTCTGATCATTGTGTTTATCTAAAAAGGCAAAATGATGGCAGGTATATTATATTGTTATTGTATGTAGATGACATGCTTGTTGCAAGGTCTAACATGCAGGAAATAAATGTGCTCAAAAGAAAATTGGCAAATTCATTTGCAATGCAAGATTTGGGAGCTGCAAAAAAAATCCTTGGTATGAGAATAACTAGAGACAAAAAGAATCACAAATTTACATTGTCTCAAAGTGAGTACACAGAAAAGGTGTTGAAAAGGTTTAATATGCAGAATGCAAAACCAGTTAGTATACCTTAGGCTAGCCATTTGAAATTAAGTAAGGAGGAGTGTCCCAAGACTCAGGAAGAAATGGCTCATATGTCTAATGTTCCATATACATCAACATTTGGATGATTAATGTATGCAATGGTCTGCACAAGGCCTGATATTGCACATGCAGTGGGAGTTGTAAGCAAGTACATGAACAATCCAAGAAAATAACACTGGATGGTGGTGAAGTGGATTCTCGGGTATTTGCGAGGTACCACAAATAAAGCATTATGCTTTGGTAGTTCAAACATTTCTCTACAGGGATATTTTGATGCAGATATGGGAGGTGACAAAGATAATAGAAGGAGCACAACATGATATGTATTTATTGTAGGTGGAACAACTATCAGTTGGGTTTCAAAAATCCAAAGTGTTGTTGCACTTTCAACAACAGAAGCAGAGTATGTTGCTGCTACAGAGGCTAGTAAATAAATGATTTGGTTACAAAGGTTTCTGGATGAA
>APFE030480590.1:12769-24265 GCA_000404065.3 Pinus taeda | reverse complement strand
AAGATTAACCTTGGAAGATGCCCTTTTTCCATTAGCGCGGGTCCACAGTGTTTTAACCCGCGCCAATGGCTCAGTCCCTACAAAGAGGGCGCGCCCATAGACGCTCTTTCATAGAGCACGGCCTGCGCCACACAATTTGGGCATGAATTTTGGCCAGCGCATGCTAGAATGCTTTTTCCTCCGTGACTCACCGAGTTCCCTGAAGGAAAAAGCCCGTAAAAGCAGTCGGGCGTCGGCTTTTCTATCCAAGGCAACCCAACTCAATGGTTATTTTGGGATATTTCCAAAAACCCAGAAGGTGTCCGCATACAACGCATATCTCCTCTCCCCCCAGCTATAAATGCCTGTCTCCCCATATTGAACAGGCTAGTTTTTTGCAAGCTAGTGTCAAAGAAGTGAAGAGTGCCAAGAGTTAACAAGTTAGTGAGAGTGATAGTATGAGCTAAGAGCTGAAAGAGAGGTTATGCTGCCAGATTGTGGAGAGAGAAAGTGACTTTCCAAGACATGTCAGACTGCTGACCCAGTTAGAGGAGATTTGCAGCGTCAAGCCTTAAGTGGTTGTAATTTCTTCTCTCTTTTCTATTTAATGATAAGCAACTGTTATTATGGTTCCATTCATCTGTTCTACTGGTAATATTTGAATTATATCCTGCTTGACTGATATATAGCTGCACGATTTTGGATTTTACGCTTGTTTGTGGGTTGTTCTTCATTTGTGCAGGTGTCCATGCGTGGAGCGCAAGGATAGTGCCCGGCCAGAGCTAGAGGACAGGAGCGACACTTCTCCCACAGCAAACAGCGTTGGATCCCAGGTTGGTCTCCCTGATCGACTTCTAAATTGTATAGTTAGGAACTTGCATGCAGCGTGATTGATTGTTGCTAGACCCCTGTGGGGCTAGTGGGATCACCTGTGTCCGCAGAGGGGATTTACCTCCGCAACAATATCTTCTTGGATGATTATGATAATTCCTATTAGGCCAAAATATGTGGCCAAGTGCAAACAATGAATATCTAAATGGAGGGTGTACGTCCATTGTAATACCCTAGAAGATTCAAAACCGCTATGTGCCAACACCAAGACGAAGCTAAAGAACTAGTTGTTGTAATGGACTATAATAAACAATAGGCCAAGTACGGATATCGGTCCCACACCTTCATTGTATAAGCATAGCGCTAAATGTGATGTAGAAGTGAGAGGAGTCCAAACATTGTTTGAAAGCAATAGGGGCAAGCACCAAATTCTACAACGATGATGTGTTAAGGAACTGTTTGTTTGCATCTAATGATGCGGAAAATGAGGATGATTTTTACTCTCTATTAAGGAAAATAAAGATCGAGTAAACCAAGTCCCCAAAACTTTTAATCGTATAGAATTGTGGGCCGTGGGCCGAAAAAGAGTGTCGTGAGTGGCATCTTGGATGATATGTCCTGAAAATGGTTCTAGAAATGTTGCCTCTCAAGAAGGGCCAAGGAACCATAGCCATTGTTGACTTAGGGTTGAAGTGCATTTCATAAACTAAAGCGAGGTGATTAAAGGTGATCTTCTTCAATCCATCAAAGATCATGGCCTTGTTTTTACCTAGGCTAACTGTCAAGTGACAAAAGGTTTCCTAGAAAAGGGCATGATGGTTAACAATAAGGCCTTTGAGAAACTAATTTCATTGAGTCTTTAGAAAAAGCACCTTGGAGATAGAACCAATAGCTTTCTGAAAGTCTAAAAACCAATAATATACTTTCAAAAATCAACATGATGCTTCCTTAATGATGACCCCAAGTGTGAGAATGTGATCAATAACCTAATGTTCAAGTCAAAATCCAATCTATCCTCTACCTTCCTCTCAAGCTCCCTAGGGAGCTTCAAATGGAGGATCTTAGTAGAGTTTGGAAAATTTGTAGCCAACCATGATAGTCCTATAGTTATTGGGATTCTTACTAGTGCTTAATTTGTGGATTGGATGAATACTATAATGTGACCAAGATTGTGGCAACCATGTACAAACCTCATGGTTGAACAAGTTGACTAGGTGGTTTTCGAGGTGGTTGTTCATAGTGTGAAGACCCAAAGAAAGGAAGTACATCCAAACTTGGTTCAAGAAGGTGCTACTCAAAGAAATAATAGATACAAAGATCCAAGTTTGAACTCTAGGCTATGGCCTATGAAGAAAGATAAGAAGAGTGGTCTTTGCTAACATTTGAAAACAAGAAAAGGGGAGCATTACATTACAAAGGAAGAATGGAATAGTGGCAAGAAACTTTATGACTGAAAATGGTTAGGTGAAATAGAATGTCAGTAGTTGAATACACTATGGTTAGGTGAAATAGGCCTGTAGTTGAATACACTATGATTGCCAATTTAACATGTGATAGATAAAGAAAAAAGTCGTGAAAATCAAGATTGAACAATGGGTGAATATTATATGGTATGAAAAAGGAACTGTATAGAATGGAACCCACTAGGTTAGTAGTTTCTTGAATATGCTATTTACAAAACTACATATATACACGAATACTTAGAATTTTTTAGTATCTACATTTTATATATTAGTTCTTACATGTGTCAACATAATAACACAATAAAATACCGAGAGGTACTTGTTGATAAAATACCAACTTTCCAAGTATCTCTCGTTTATAATTACCATTCACTATCCACCAAAGCCCTAAAGGCTCTCTCTCTCTCTCTCTCTCTCTCTCTCTCTCTTCTCTCTCTATAATATATATATATATATATATATATATATATATATATATATCTATCTATATATATATATATATATTATATATTATATAATATATATAATATTATATTATATATATATATATATATTGCGAGAGAGGAAGAAATATTACTTCTTGCATGTGTCAAAATGATAACACAATAGGTATTGGTTGATAAAGTGCCAACTTTCTAGGTATCTCTAGTCTGTAACTACAATTCACCATCCACCAAAGCCCAGAAGGGTGTATTTCTATATATATAGAGAGGGGAAGGACAAAAACATATTAACGGTTCAAAAATTACAAGCTTGAGCTTATATGATATGAAAGAGGAAACGTATAAAATGGAAACCCTAGGGGTTAGCAGTATCTTGAATATGCTGTCTACAAAACTAACTATATACATGAATATATAGATTTCAGAATCTACATTTTATATATTAGTTCTTACATGAGTAGAAATAATAACACAATAAAATACCCATGGATACTTGTTGATAAATTACCAACTTTCCTAGTATCTCCTATCTATAACTACTACTCACCATCCACCAAGGCCTAGAAAGATATGTAGAAAATCATATTGACCATTCAAAACAAAAATTCTTGAAGTTACAACCTTATACCATAAAGATATATGGTATGAAGAAAGAAATGTATAAAAGGAAAATGCCAAGATTAATATTATCTTAAATATGCTATCTACAAAACTACAAATCTACACCAATGCTAAGATTGGTTAAAATCTACATTTTATATATTAGTTATTACATATATAAAAAATAATAACACACTAAAATACCCATTGGTACTTATGGATAAAATACCAACTACCATCCCCCAAAGTCTAGGAGATATATATAGAGATAACAAAAACATGTCAACTGTTTAAGACCATCACAAAACTGCGATATCAGCATACTTTGTCAGAAACATGTATAATTCATTATCTATGTAGAAGCCGTCAAAAGTATATTCTCTGATGCTAAGTCATCTTACTAATAAATTTGACCACCCTGCCAGACGCATCTCAATATTCATGGACAAGATTAATAACTCAGTAATTTTCACAGGACAAATATTTCAGTATATATCACTTGAAAATAAACGAATAATTCACAAGGTTTTCTTCTCTTGCATTTTTCAAAAGTAATTAGGAACAAATTGCTATTGTGGTTATTAACAGTACGATCCACAAGTAAGATCAATTGAGTATACATTTAGAATGCAAATATTTCATTAGGTACAACTCAGAAAGTTATCAGTGATTCACAAAAGACCTCGGGGCCTTTTTCAAAAGTGGGTGGGAACATAAGACCTCCGGGGCTTTTTCAAAAGTGGGTGTCAACATAAGACTAGTGTATTTTTTGAATTTAGGATTTTGTGATTTATAATTATGAATGTTAGGATATTTTTCAGTATTAATTACATCAGAATTTTTTATATACCCTTTGGAAACCATCCAGTATAATTTTTACTGCACCTCAATGAAACTACTATTCTAATTGGGTGCCGTAAACTTCTGTTATGTATTACCAAAATTTATGAGATGATTGATCCATAAACACTTCTAGAACATAGTCTTGTTTTCTGAATTTAGGTTTTCGTGATCTATACTTATGAATATTAGGATATCTTTCTATATTAATCACATCAGAATTTTTTGTAATTTTTTTTATAAAAGCTTTTGAAACCATCGAGTGTAATGTTTACTACACCTCAATGAAACTACCATCCTAATTAGATGCCATAAACTTCTGTTATGTATTACCAAAATTTATGAGATGATTGATCCATAAACAGTTCCAGAACATAGTCATCTAAAAGAACCTTTGCTTGAATATGGACCTGGAAACAAAGGCCAACAAAATCATCTCTTCTATACAAGAATAATCACAAGAAACAAAGCATGTAAATGTCAAGCCCTAAATGCTAAATGGCTATATTCAAATTTACACAAAGGTGCTATCTCCAAATTCGCATATAACCAAATCTAAAAATAAATGTAGAATCCAGGTCAAAACTTAATCCCTTATTTGGGCGTTCTTGCTACTCCGGTAAATTGCTCAATCTCTCCATCGATAACCACAGTTTGGATTGCAACAAACAAAAAAACAAAGCCATGCCTTCCTCTCCTCTAGCTGTAGCCTGCATAACACAATTCAATTATGATTGACCTCCATAGTGAACATTTATTGAAAAATGAGGCAAAACCAAAAAACCAACTACTTGACCTATTCTGCATTATCTGCTGGCTATATTATACCAACAATAAATATGGGTCATAGAGATGCTTGTTAGTGCTAAGCATTGAGACTGCAGTTAGTAAATGTGCATCACCAGTTTGGTTTCTGTTTATCATTGCAGAACATGCAGAAGACATACAATAATGTAAACAAAACAACCTTTTAATTTGGATTTGGCAATGAAGAAAGGAAATCTTTAGCCTCATCGATGTTGCCAAATCCAAGGTAGGGAAAAATATCAATCAAAGATCATATCAAAAAATTCTTATGTTACAGGTGTAGAACCTAACCCTCCATTACTTAATATTATCGGTAAAGAGTGCAAAATCCTTTCTTGCCATCTATGACATCCCTTAGTTGTCTTATATCATTTATGACCTTGGATATTCGTGACTGAATTTTCATGAGATTTCACAACAAAGAGATCCATACAGTGCTAGCAACTCCATGTGTCAATCTTCATGACTGCCTTTTCATGCTGAAAAAACTAATTCTCTTTGCCTGTTCCATAGGCTGCTAAGGCTTGTTGTAGGTGTGTTTCACAAATGGAATTACATGCTCAGTTGCTATTAAGGTGCCGAACACTATTTCTTATTCAGTTTCGGTGCTAATTCACAATACCATGTTAATTTTGACAAAGTTTACCAATTCTTTGTAAAAGGACCAATGGTTGAATTTCGTAACCATGGTCGTTCTTCACCATCAAGTTTTATCCCTCTAAATATACAAGAAATGATAAATATATATGTGGATTCCAAGTCATTCATGGATATGCTATTGTAGTAGTGAGATATGCAATTAGAAGACCATGATGAAAAGACAATGGATGTTTTAACAGATATTCAATCTCTTCGAATTTAGATAGCAACCCAACGAAATATGACTAGAAGATAGGCTACTTGATGTTTCTGTAACATGCACTATCTCTGAGCTCTTCGAATAAAAGAGCAAAGAAAGAAGATATTATTTGGGATTTTTCTGGCAAAATCCCAGAAACAAAAAAAAAAAACACACAGAGGCAATGCTCTGTTTTCTTTACTCCAGGATCGCTCTGTTGTCTTTACTCCAAGATCTTTTTGCACAGGGAAGCCTTTACAAAAAAATTACTGAGAATAGAGTATTGCACCACTAAAATATTTTCTATTCATTAAAACAAAATTACTGCTACATATTCATCCTCTTTACTGAGAGGGATTCACCCGAAACATTTTAACAAAATTACTGTGTCTCCTTTGAAATTTTACACCAATGTGTGTAAATATTTCATTCACATTCAGTGCTGTGTGAAAACAAAGATTACAAGGATTTACTGTTTTACCTTTTCACTGTTGTGTGAAACAATTCATGGTTTTGATACAGACCTCCCCCTGGTTTTCTTCATTCACATATTCGCCTTCGCTCCTGCACTCCTGTGCGTTTTTACATTTCTTACACTTGCAAAAAAAATGGTCAACAACATATGTTTTTACTTGTTCTATTAAAAACAAAATTACGGTCGTAAAAATTAAAAACAATAAAATTTAAGTATGTGGGATTACGCAGTGCATTATATTAGATATCATTTTGGGATTCAACAAGTAAGTCATTCAAATGTATGACCATTTCCATGAGAGGCAGTCGTAATTGACTAATTTCTCATGATTTTTTGAATAGTTCACTTAGCACTCATTGCATCGGGTGATGCTCACAGAGGTGAAAAAGTGGGATTGAAACTAGTGAAAAGTGGAGAACGAATCACATAGCATCAATCACCACTTCCGGGGCTTGCACCCCGTATGACCATTTCCATGAGAGGTAGTCGTAATGCTCACAGAGGTGAAAAAGTGGGATTGAAACTAGTGAAAAGTGGAGAACGAATCACATAGCATCAATCATCACTTCCGGGGCTTGCACCCCGTATGACCATTTCCATGAGAGGTAGTCGTAATGCTCACAGAGGTGAAAAAGTGGGATTGAAACTAGTGAAAAGTGGAGAACGAATCACATAGCATCAATCATCACTTCCGGGGCTTGCACCCCGTATGACCATTTCCATGAGAGGTAGTCGTAATGCTCACAGGGGTGAAAAAGTGGGATTGAAACTAGTGAAAAGTGAAGAACGAATCACATAGCATCAATCATCACTTCCGGGGCTTGCACCCGGTAACCAGGACTTCCAAGGAGGTCACCCATCCCAGAACTCCTCTGGCTCAAGCGCGCTTAATTGTGGAGTTTTTCCCCACAATCAAGCCCACTTAGCTTGCTACCCCATTTGCAAAACCTTTGCAAGTATTGTGCCTCATGAACCATTCAAGTAGAGATCCCTTGACTCTTTTTGAATTTAACACTAAAATTAACACTATATGACATAGCCCATGCCATAATTTAATTTATGCCCATACTTGTCGTAATAAAAAATTTAATAATCCACCTACGCGTTATGACAAAACTTTAATAAAGGTATGGTCAAAGTTCAACTTGACTTTACTCCACGCAATTTGATTTGATGCGGGCCGGTATGCAGCTTCATGATGCACATCAACCGTTGATTTCCCCTCCTCGAATCGAACGCCTGAGGTGAATATCGGAAGGTCTTTTTCACCGAACTTTACTCCACACAATATTTAATGTTGGCCGTATGCAGCTTGGAGCAATCAACAGCGGAGAATGGAGGAGCACATCGGACGAAGGAGATGAATATCGGAAGGCCCCTTTTGATCGACATTTACCTTCTGATAAATGTCAGAGGCTGATGTCACGCCTCATCCACGCGTCAGCTCCAAGTTGTATCGGAGCTCTTGTGTACGGAAACTACCTTTATGCAAAAGCGATGCGATATACTTACCGGTTGGTTTGTGGTTTTTACTATTGTGGTTTCGGGGTTGGGTACGACTGCGCGGTTCAACTGTTCGTGCAGTTGAAATTACATTTTCAACACTCCCCTTTAATTTCAACTGCTGGGCATTCGGTCATACCCAGACACTTCCTCAAAAATTCAAAGCTTTTCCTATCCAATGGCTTTGTCAAGATGTCTGCAGCCTGTTCATGAGTCCTGCAATGTTCTAGGACAATTTCTCCATTGTTCACCAATTCCCTGATTTTGTGAAACCTTGTATCAATGTGTTTCGTTCTCTTATGAAACACTGAATTCTTTGACAATGCAATAGCTGAGCTATTGTCACAAAAAATCACTGTCGCTTTTGCCTGCTCTTGGCCTAAGCTCCTCAACATCCTTCTCATTCAAACTGCTTGACATGCTGCTGTTGTAGCTGCCACATATTCAGCCTCTGTTGTAGACAATGCTACAATGGACTGCTTCTTAGAAGCCCATGAAATGGCTCCTGAACCCATATGGGAAACATAACCGGAAGTGCTCTTCCGATCATCAACACTTCCAGCCCAATCACTATCAGTGTATCCAACCAAATCTGAAAGTTCTGAGACATTATATAAAATTCCAAACATTTTGGTACCTTTGACATACCTCAAAATTCTTTTTGCTGCCTGCCAATGTGCCTCCTTTGGCCTCTCCATGAATCTGGAAATTAAACTAACAACATACATAATGTGAGGCCTAGTTGTTGTTAAATACATAAGGCTGCCTACAATACTCTTGTACAAACTAGGATCGAAATCCTTGCTGTTGTCCTCTCTGCTGAGTTTTAATCCCATTACTATGAGAGTGATCAATGCCTTGCATTCTTCCATGTTAAATCTGCTCAATACTTGATTTACATATCTTGCTTGTGAGATAAAAATTCCTTTTTCATTTTGATCTACTTCTATGCCTAAGAAGTATATCAAGAAACCCATGTCAGTCATTTCAAATTCTTCTTTCATGACTGATTTAAAATTCTTAATGAGCTGATCATCATTACCTGTGAAAATACCATCATCAACATATAAGACAACAATTAAAATTTTACCATCCTTTTCTTTGATGTAGACGATGGGTTCTCCTTCACACTTGTCGAATTCATTATCCAATAGATATGAATTTATTCTGCTGTACCATGCTCTTGGCGCTTGCTTCAGCCCATAAAGAGCTTTCTTCAATTTGCACACTTTGTGCTTTTCACCTTTTTTCTCATAGCCTAGAGGCTGTTCAACATAAACCTCTTCCTTTAACACTCCATTTAGGAATGCTGACTTCATGTCCATTTGGTAGACTTTCCATTTGTTTTGTGCTGCTATGGAAAGCACTCCTCTCACAGTTTCCATTCTTGCAACTGGTGCAAAAGTCTCCTCATAATCTCTCCCATACTCCTTCTTGTACCCTTTGACAACCAGCCTTGCCTTGTGCCTTTCTATCCTGCCTTCAGCATTGCTCTTGGTCTTGTAAACCCATTTCACTCCAATGACTTCTTTACCTTCTGGTAGCTCAACCAAATCCCATGTTTTGTTTCTTTCTATGGCATTCATCTCCTCATCCATAGCTTCTATCCATTTCTTATCTTTATTTGCTTCCTCAAAATGAATAGGATCATCCACATGACAAAACAAGGCAAACAAGGAATTCATTCCTTCATCATAAATATCACTCAGGTTTCTGAACTTCTTACCTCTTTCACTTGGTGTGCAAGTGCTTGAAGATGCGCTTGAATTTCCACTTTGTGGTGTGCTTGGAGAAGCACTTTCATTTCTCCTCAAGGGTGTCGGTTGATGTCCTAGTGTTGGCGCTGTTGTTTGGGGATGTGTTTCAGCCATCTCCTCATTATCTTCATCATGAGACAAACAATGTTTAACATTCACTGTTTTCTCTATGCTTCCATCCCAAGCTTCCTCTTCAATGAATTGAAAATCTCTGCTGATGAAAAACTTCTTGGTAGATGGGATATACAACCTGTAGGCCTTGGATTCTTCACTGTATCCAATGAAAAGACATTTCTCCCCTTTGCTGTCCAGCTTCCTCCTTAGCTGATCTGGAATGTGTGCATAGGCCACACATCCAAAAACTCTCATGTGGGTGACTCCTTGCTTTCTCCCACTCCATGCTTCTTTTGGCACTCTATTCATCACTGCTTTTGTAGGACACCTGTTCACAATATATGCCGCACAATTTTTACAGCTTCAACCCAATAATCATTTGGCAAATGCTTTAACTTCAACATGCTTCTCGCCATATCCATGATGGTCCTGTTCTTCCTTTCTGCAACTCCATTTTGCTGTGGGGTGTACCTTGCTGTAAATTGTTTATGAATTCCATTTTCTCTGCAAAATCTTAGGAATTCCTTGGAGATATACTCTCCTCCTCTATCAATTCTCAAAACTTTAATGTGCAGCCCGCTTTGGTTTTCCACAAGTGCCTTGCAATTTCGGAATTTCTCAAACACTTCACTTTTGTTTTTAAGAAAATATACCCGTCTTTCTTGTAAATTCATCAATAAAAGTTAGGAAATATTGGCTGCCTGCTAATGATGGAGCTTGCATCGGTCCACATAAATCTGAGTGGATGATCTCTAAGGGTGCCTTTGCCCTTATGCTTTTACCTGATGGAAAACTTTCTCTATGTTGTTTCCCCAAAATGCAACCTTCACATAGGCTGTCCGGTTTCTCTATCAATGGTAATCCTTTCACCATTCCTTTTCTGCTTAACAAGTTTAGACCTCCAAAATTGAGATTTCCAAATCTCAAGTGCCACAACCAATTTTCATCCTTTCGCACGCTTTGGAAGGCCTCTTGGGTAACTGCTGCAATTTCATTTTTGTTTTTCAAATCTACCCTGATCCTGAGAGGGAACATCCTGTTCCTTGTCATCTTCATTTCGGCAATGCATCGTTTGTTGGGTGCTATATCCATGATGGTACACACATCATTCACAAAGTAAACATTGTAACCCTTTTGAACAAGCTGCCCAATACTCAAGAGGTTACATCTCATTCCGGGGACATAATAGACATTTGCTATGGTTTTCCTTTCTCCTTTCTTTGTAAATATTTTTACCTCCCCTTTTCCCATAACAGAAACTTTTCTATCAGTTCCTAGTGTGACTTCTGATTTCATATTTTTATCTAGGGCAGAAAAGAGAGCTATATTTCCTGTCATATGGTTGCTGCAACCTGAGTCTAAAAACCATATGTCTTGACTGTTTGTTTCAGCCATGTTACAAGCTAACAACACATTAGTTTGGCTGATGTTCTCTCTAGTAACATTTGCATTTTGTCTATTACTCATATCATGCTGCTTCTTCCTACATTCACTGCCATAATGCCCATATTTTTTACAATAATAGCATTGGACATTGGATTTTTCATACCTTTGTCCTTGAGCATGATGTTGTTCTTTGTTGGCTGCTGCCTTGGCTTTGGTTCTGATTTGAGTTGCTGCCTCTTCCTTGAGCATTTGCTGGACTGTTCCTTCCACCTCTGTTCTTGCTTCTGCCTCTTCCTCTCTTGTTTCCTCTGCCTTGACCTCTTCCTCTTCCAAAGGACATCTGGGTCTTAAAGGCTTGCTCTAGAGATGAGTTTTCATTCCTACTCAATCTCTTCTCATGTGTTATCAGTGATGCATGTAGCTCATCAACTGAAACGTTTGAGAGATATTTTGTCTCTTC
>APFE030480590.1:0-11848 GCA_000404065.3 Pinus taeda | reverse complement strand
AGGATCTTTTTGCATAGGGAAGCCTTTAAAAAAACATTACTGAGAACAGAGTATTGCACCACCAAAAGATTTTCTATTCATTAAAACAAAATTAATGCTACATATTCATCCTCTTTACTGAGAGGGATTCACCCAAAACATTTTAACAAAATTACTCTGTCTCCTTTGAAATTTTACACCACTGTGTGTAAATATTTCATTCGCATTCATTGCTGTGTGAAAACAAAGATTACAAGGATTTACTGTTTTACCTTTTCACTGTTGTGTGAAATAATTCATGGTTTTGATACAGACCTCCCCCTGGTTTTCTTCATTCACATATTCGCGTTCGCTCCTGCACTGCTGTGCGTTTTTACATTTCTTACACTTGCAAAAAAAAATGGTCAACAACATATGTTTTTACTTGTTCTATTAAAAACAAACTTACGGCCGTAAAAATTAAAAACAATAAAATTAACACTATATGACATAGCCCATGCCATAATTTAATTTATGCCCATACTTGCCGTAATAAAAAATTTAATAATCCACCTACGCGTTATGACAAAAATTTAATAAAGGTATGGTCAAAGTTCAACTTGACTTTACTCCACGCAATTTGATTTGATGCGGGCCGGTATGCAGCTTCATGATGCACGCCAACCATTGATTTCCCCTCCTTGAATCGAACGGCTGAGGTGAATATCGGAAGGTCTTTTTCACCGAACTTTACTCCACACAATATTTAATGTTGGCCATATGCAGCTTGGAGTAATCAACGGCGGAGAATGGAGGAGCACATCGTACGAAGGAGATGAATATCGGAAGGCCCCTTTTGGTCGACATTTACCTTCCGATAAATGTCAGAGGCTGATGTCACGGCTCATCCACGCGTCAGCTCCAAGTTGTATCGAAGCTCTTGTGTACGGAAACTATCTTTATGCAAAAGCGATGCGATATACTTACCGGCTGGTTTGTGGTTTTTACTGTTGTGGTTTCAGGGTTGGGTACGGCTGCACGGTTCAACTGTTCGTGTAGTTGAAATTACATTTTCAACATATATGTGCTAAACTGGCTGACCTGGAAGAATACACCCTCCCCGTGATTGCACACAACACATCGCACGGTTTTAGTGCGTGGAAGTGTGGGATCTGAAGCCACATCCTGTAAAATCTGTGTGCGCTCAGCTGCCGCATGATGAATCTCATTTCTGTACACACAATTGTTTTCTGAAATCTCCCGCACAAAATTCCAGAAAGGTGTGAGTCTTTTATTCTGCCAAAACTCAAATCCCTAAATCCGCGTTTTGGCCCTACTGGACTAGCCCATGTCTTAAGCTGGCTAAATTGTATAATAACACTCCAAACAGGGGAAGAGGCAATAAAAAAAATCAATACCAACATTTCATTTAATGTCAAACCTATAAAGTCCGGGTAAGCCACACCATAGCCTAAGGTAAAAGCTTGTCTTATAACTGACCTGATGATCGCAGTTTTGGCAAGCATACAGGAGAATCTTGTTTTCTCTGTCTTCCTTTGGATACAATATGTTATTGCTACACAAATATAGTCAGAGGCTGTAAATATAAACAAAAAATACTTCGGCTCATTGCTACATTTCAGCATACTGATCCCAGCTACTACATGCATTATATGTTTCGTTAAAAAAAAATTGAAGATATATGAGAGTGAACGTGTCAAGTGGGTACCATTCTCTGCAAAACTTCATGGTACTCATGGTCGCTGCTTGTGGATACCTGTGAAAACCTCTGCAACTTTTTTAAGATAGCTTGGTATTCTTACTCGCGTGCGCTGCCGTGCTGAAATGGTGAGTAGTGTGGAAACTCAAAGTAGATAGTAGATATTTGTATGCTGAAATAGCCACCAAAGTAAGTAGATTAAAATTTGTATGGTAAATGATAAAGATGTTGGAACGTAACGTTAACGTTTACATTAAGTTAAATTTTATAAAAATAAAATTAATATAATTAAAAAAAAAAGATTAATTTATAATATGAAGAATTTATGGTATTTGGAGAATTTAAGGGAAATTAAATTTGTTTAGATTTATTTTAATTATGGATTTATGGTATTTATTTATAATATTTATGTGGAATATAGTTTATTTAAAGGGGAAATTAAATTAGCCTAGATCCATGTTAACTACTGAAATCTCTTTATATGCAAACCTCTTTTAGAGGGAAGAGATTTGATCCCTTTGGGCACTTGATATATAGAATTAGAATGGATCTAAGCTTGTAAGAAGCTAACCAGCTATCTAATTTGTAATTGGTTAATTTGGAAGACCCAAACACATTATATTATTAAAATACTTTGCAAAAAAACGCAATTAAATTACCCACAAAAATTATTTTAGCCAAAATGAAGATGAAATTACCCATAAAATTTATTTTATGGGAAATGACCATGAAATTACCCAAAATTTCCCCAAATCAAGGTCAATGGAATTTAAGGGTGAGGAAAAACATTGCTATTTTTAATAGAGTTTAAGGATGAGAATATATGATTTTGATAGGTTTTGGTTAAAGTTATAAGCAAACAAAATAAATTTAAATAAAAAATTTGAGTACAAGGATAGAAGTTATAAAAAGTGGGGTAAAATAAAAGAAGTTATCCATAACACATTAAAAATTATTTATTTTAGTGAAAATAGTGATGAAATTATGTAAAATTTTCTCAAATCACCCTTAACCAGATTAATAGTTGCAAAGGAGCATAATCTCTTCCTCTACTACTAATTAATTGATTAAGGTAGTGCAGGGTCTGCCTCTTTTGCCATTATTTGATATTTTCCATTATTTCGATAATAATAATTTTTAAGCTTGTAGGGTGTAGAAGAAGTGATGTTGAAATTGGAGGTTGCATTTCATAACCAGTGATTTTAAACCTGCAGAGGAAAAAATTGTGCAATACCATATTTGAGGTCTAGTGGAAGAGGATGTGGGTGTTTTTCAAATGTTAAACTTGCATTTAGATTTGGCTAATTTAAAAACATTTAACAATGTATGTCTTGATACAAAAGGAACTACTTAGATTTGGATTTGATTGAAGCATTGATACAAAAGGAACAATTTAGAGTATATCCTCTATCACTCAATTTAAAAGCTACATAATACCAATAGAAAGAAGGTACCCATCATCCAAATTTGGTATGACCTGATGGCACATATAGCCTATCTTCGGTTCAGAGAGTGGAGGATGTTCGTTGTGTGGAGTGCGGAGGTCCTCAGTACAATGAACTTATTCTAAAGACTTCGCACCTCCACATTTCGCATTTCACACAACTATATCGTGAGAGTCATTCATCTCCATGCTCATGGTGGAAAGGATGATGGGTGTTTGTTAACGATTGGATTTGGATATCATTGAATTTGAATCTAAAAATATTTTGTCACTTATGAGGTGGTTATATGTGCAATGGTTCTTATTTTGCACCTCCACGCAATTAAAAATTACACTAGAACCAGCCAACATATCGATGATTACTCGTCGCATCATATTATATATCTAAGGCACCCGCTCTTTGAATCGCCCACATTTGTAAAATTTTGAAGATATAAACCTTCTCTTCAACAACGGCTACAATTATGGTTCTCAGTTTGCACGACAAGCTTATGATCACAAAAACAATTTGTATTCCCCACATGCACTTTGACATTTGGTTTAACATCGAATTTGTGGACCAAATTCTTTGTTGTAGTGTAACCTCTACCTTATTCATATAAACAATGCCTCGACAATACTGGAAATAACTTACCAATAGTGTATATTGATGCCTTCATAATATTTTAGAAGACTCATGATGCAAATTTCAATGACATGATTTAATACAATAGCTTAGTTTGACTTGATATAGCATTGGTTTTCACTTTGAACACTTGAATCTTATTGTCCACATGCCTTCCAAATCAATAGATGTCAATGATTATGAGAGATGAGATAGTTAGATATTTAATTCCACCCTTGCCTCCCGAAATATAGAAACCACTATTTTGACATGTTAGTTCACTATGCATTTTCAGGGGTCCCTCGCTATTTTGAAAACCATAATATATGTGTGATGGTTCTTACTCTGCACCTTTGCACATATAACCATTTTTCAGAGGCTTTCATTATGTGGAGGTGCTCAAGTGGTTATATGTGCAATAGTTCTTACTCTACACCTCCACACAATGAAAAGTTACACTAGAATCAAGTCAACATATTTAAGAGATTAAAGGGGGAACCTCATGTTGTGTTGATCCGGATCTTGGGGGCAAGCCCCCAAGATCTGAAAAATTGAAATTCCAGAAAAAAAAGAGGAGAATGCCCAATAAACAAAACCACAAAGATATTTTTTAATTAAAAGCGAGAATAACTGTAAAAGATATATTGTGGCGGACAAACTGCCCTTTTACAAAATGTGATTGTTACTTATAGTATTTTTCATTTACAATAGCACATGTCAATTCCATGGATGAATGAATACGAGGGGTGGATGTCACAATACCATGGTAAATTCCATAGGTGAAGGAATACCATCGGTGGATATCACAATATCATGGGAAAATACCATGGGTTGATGTCACTTACAATACCATGGGTGGATGCCACTTACAATACCATGGGTAAATTCCATGGGTGGATGAATACCGTGGGTTGATAACATTTTCTATTCAAATCATTCCTCCCTCCTTAAGAAGCAATGGTGCCCATTGAGTGAAATTCCCTCATGCGAAACCTTTGTTCGATATGAAGAGCCATTGAAGAGAAGGGTTTTATATGATTAACCCATAACCATGATGAACGAAGATATGAGGATAGAGATGCCTTGTAATGCTTGTGACCAACTGTGATACTAACAATGTGTGACCTAGCAAATGGACTTCGATGAAGTGTGGGTTTGTGGATGACTCATAACCATGAAAAACGAAAATCTGAGGATAGGAATACCCTGTAATGCTTGTGACCAGCTGTGATACTAATAGTGTGTAGCCTAGCAAATGGACTTCAATGACAAGGAGTTTGTGTCGTTGACCCATAACCTTGATGTTGGTTGTTGATAAAGTAGCAAGTGCCTACATAGCCTCGGGTGGGAGCGAACATCTCCAAAGAACCCAAATAGAATGTTGCTATGTTGAAATTGATGAACGTGAAGCAGGTGCCTACTAAAGCAAGGTGGGAGGGCACATCTCCAAAGGGAACCCGCTCTGAATGTTGCTCCAGAATTAAAATGGAAATAACTTGATCAATATAACTCAAAATATATATTATAACCTATTTTTGAAACAGAAGGACCATCTTGCATCTTCCCATGTGTTGGAAATCCTTGTCTTGACACTCTAGAATTTCATATTCGCACTATAACTTTGCTGGTGTCACAAAAGTTCTGAAAAAAATGGTTGATTTTAAATCAGCGATATCTCCCACATCCGAACTCGACCCACTTTTTTTTTTAAATTGAGCAATGTTTTCACAAGGAATCCAAATATGTTATATGTTTTTGTAAATTTTGCACCAAAAAATTTAGAACTAATTTGCAAACTAGCCGCCCAAAAACATTCCTGCAAAAAAATGAAAAAAAAAAATTCTTCGTGCTTAGCCCAAGAAAATGCCCTATGGAGGACGTAGCACATGCCTCAAGTTTGTTGAATATTGCTGCAAAATTTGAAACTGAGATATGCATCAAACCCTCATTCTCATGGAATCATAACCTCCTCTAATACCAATGATCTCGATCTTGGGGAGGCCCCCAAGATCTGAAAAATTGAAATTCCAGAAGAAAAAGAGGAGAATGCCCAATAAACAAAACCAGAAAGAATTTTTTTATTAAAATTGAGAATAATTGTAACAGCTACATTGTGGCAGACAAACTTTCCTTTTATAAAATGTGACTTGTTACTTATTTTTTCAGTTACAATACCATGGGCCAATTTCATGGGTTAATGAATACCATGGGTGGATGTAACAATACCATGGGTCAATTCCATGGGGGAATAAATACCATGGGTGGATATCACAATACCATGGGAAAATACCATGGGTGAATGAATACCATCGGTGGATGTCACTTACAATACCATGGTTAGATAAATACCATGGGTGGATGCCACTTAAAATACCATGGGTAAATTCCATGGGTGGATGAATACCATGGGTTAATGCCATTTTCTATTCGGATCATGTGTCTACATTGGTGCATTTCAAAAAATGAGTTGCTTCTACGTGCCTAGAAAGTATCAATTTTAGATTGACCTATTGAATGTTTTGCCCTCAGAAATAATTGTTTGAATGCACGTGAAGGGCGTGATGGTGCTTAGGATAATGGGAATAATAAATTGTTTTAATATCATGACATAGGCTACCTAAGATGGAAAACTGCCACTAGAATCCATCCAAAGGATCAAAGAGTGGGTGATGGATCTATATTTCAAACAAAGAATCTCCATTATACGTGTGGTATTCTTTTGTAAAATGGATCCATGCATTAGAAATTTGACAAATGCTTTCAAAGTATGAAAGTGAATGTAGGGTTTGTATTTTTTATGTTTTAAACTTCATTCGTTCTTGCTTGAAGTTGAAATGCATAATCATTAGTCATTATTTATTGATTTAATTTAATATGCTTAACTAAAAAGTGAGTACATATTGTTGATAAATCAATGTTTATGGGAATTAGGGTTTGATTCATCTTTCTTGATAATTACTTGTGAATTATGTTGGATTCTCTTAATTCTTAATTTTTTTACTTTTCATCAAACAATTACCAAATTATATGTATATGGATATCACATGAACAAGAGACACAAGATGTAGGCACTCAGCTAGGGAAAAACCCCTACAAGGGGAAAACCAATTCAAAATCTTCCTTCAGTAGATTCAAATCAAGATAAGACACTTCCATACTTCTTATACCTAGACAAATACCTCCTCCAACCACCAAGTCATCCCTTCCCTACAATAGATGATCTTGAAAAAATACTCCAAATGACAACTTCCTAAAAGCAGTTTCAGTCCAGAATTTTGGCCCCCCACCATCAGAACTTTGACCCCCAACTACAAAATTTCAGACCTGCAATAGACAGAGATTCTCGACCCCAATAGCTTCCTAAAAACTTTGCACATGTGAGAGATACATAGCCCAAAAACTCCATTTTGGTCTTCCCATCAAATTTCGTGCTTCTCTAGCTTCTTCACTCTCTTTTCTTGCTTCTCTTTCTTGTAGATCAAACTTTTTGAGTGAGTGAGTGAAATAGGTTGAATTTCCTCTCCTTATATAGCCTTTCTCTGGTCGAATTTCCCTAATGTATGCCAACTTCTTGGGGACAGGGCTGACTTGGTGTGGAGGTGACAAATAATCTTTTTGACTAAAAAACAATTATTTTTACATTTTAGAGAAGCCCAACAAGGGTCTAATAAAAATTGCAAAGACTTTAATGACTTAAGACAAAACCTAGAAGTCTTCAATGAAGGCTTTGGCATAGAAAACATTAACCCAAGCATGAAACCCATGCTTTAATAAGTCATTTTATTTAATAATAATTTTTCTTTTACAAGTACAATTATGAAGATTGGAGCTAGTTACATTCTTCAACACTCCCTCCTAACTAGGGATGTATTCATACATATGAGAGTACATGGAATATTTCTAAATGAAATGAACTACGAAGAGTTCCAGCACACTCAGTGTTGTGGACTAGATACCTTACCAAGGTAATCTATCTGGGTGGGACTAAGGGGACTCAAGCTTTAACCAACTCTACGTACCATCATGCTTTTAATATCTACCACCAACCTAGGGATCTAAGTGTGTATCCAAGGTCAGAGCTCCATGACCAATGCAACCCTCCTCTTCGGGATCTATACATCAACACATAGGTCGGCCAGATGTCCTCCCAAGATTTTTTCTATTAGATTCTTTATCTCTCCCTATCAACTAAATCTATAATATCAACCAACCCAACATGCTTCTAAAATATTCAAACTTATTTTTCGAAAGAGTTTTCATCAACACATCAGCTACATGTTCATCCATTGGAATATATTGTAGCTTCATGACCCCATCTTGCACCAAACTCCCAATATAGTGGTACTTTTTGTTGATATGCTTTGTTCTTACAAGGAATACAAGGCCTTCTAACATCTTCGTGTTGCTTTTTTTATCACAATTTATCATTGTAGGATCTAGAGGTTTTCCAAACAATTCTAAAAAAAGTTTCCTTAACCAAACAACTTCCTTTCCTACTTCACACAACAACATACTCTACTTCAACACTACTTAACTCAATAGGATCTTATTTTCTATTCATCCATGAAATCATTATAGATCCCACACTGACACAACAACATACTCTACTTCAACACTACTTAACTCAATAGGATCTTATTTTCTATTCATCCATGAAATCATTATAGATCCCACACTGAAACATCCACCGATAGTGCTTCTTCAATCAATGTCACTGCCACCTCATTTGGAATCGGTAAAAGTTGTTAACTTAACTTCCTTTCCATTATACTTCAACCAGTGATGTATAGTTCCACATAAATATCTCAAAATATGCTTGGAAACTATCCAATGATCATGACTAGGTTCCATCTAAAATTGGCTAAGAGCATTTACCACAAAACATATATCAATTCTCGTATTTCCCAAGTACATCAGAGAACCTACCAACTTACAATAGCTAGTAAGATCAACAAGAATAGACACATAGCTTCTCAACTTCTTGAGATTAGTGATCATGGGGGTAGTCATAGACTTGGGATCCATGATACTGAATTTCTGCAATATCTCAATTATGTATTTACCTTGACCTAGATATATCTCACTAGGTTTCTGCGAGATTTCCAAACCCAAGTAATAGTGCATGAGTCCAAAATCTTTCATTTCGAATTCAGTTGCCAATATTTTCTTGCATTCTTGTAGTTTTTTCTTGACAATTATAATAAACAAATCATCCACATATAGTAGTATAATGGTTGGTTCATTTTTCACCACCTTGATGTAGATTTTTGCTTCTACAGAACTTTTGACAAACCCAATTCTTAAGAGATATGCATCTATTCTTGCATACCATGCCCTAGGAGCTTGCTTAGAGCCATATAGGGTTTTCTTGAGTATACAAACATGTGCATTTATGTTATTTATTTTTAAACCTTCTAGTTTCTCGATGTATACTTATTCATCAATGGTTCCATTTATAAACGTTTCTTTGACATCCATTTAATGGATATTACGTCCCATAGTAGTAGCTAGCAAAACCAAAGATCTTATAGTAGTATACCTAGGAGTAGGAGCAAAGGTTTCTTCATAATCTATGCCTTTTGTTTGTGAGAAACACCTTTCAAGGAATCTAGCTTTGTATTTGTCTATGCTTCCATCAATATCATGTTTGACTTTGTAAATCCATTTTAGGTGACAACTGATTTGTCACTTGGCCTAGGAATAATTTCCCAAACCCCATTATTCATGATGGATTGATGTTCTTCTTACATCGCCTTCTTCCAATTTTCTTGATGAGCAACTTCTTCAAATGTAGTTGGTTCAACTTCTATAAATTTTTTCATTGCACCAAAAGGCACATTCTACAACCAAATATGACCTCGATGTTTAAGTATGTTTGTGCTCAAAGTTAAATTTTAGCTAGTGTTGATCAACATACAAATAAAAGATTAGAAATCTAAATAATGTTTATGTTTGTCTCTCCAATAAATAATAATAGTAATGAAAATAGAAAAAAAAATTGTCTTAAAACAAAAAAGAAAATAACCATACAAGTAAAAAAAACTACAATACAATTATCTCATGAATTTAGATAATAAAAAAATAGAATGCAATTATCTCATGTGTTCAATAGTTATTTTATCATATACGTCGAATTTGAATGGATCATAAATTTACCTTCAACAAAAAAATTTACCACATTAAAATTCCAAATTAGGTAAAATTATAAACATCTTTACTATTTATTAAAGTCACTACCATTTCTATACACAAATATTTCGACATCAAAGTTGTAATATTTGAAAATATTCATTTGACGTAGTTTTATTATAAATTTTGTTATCATGCCATGTAAAAAACATCATTAAATCTAACATTAATATTGAGATATTAATATTCATATTAATAATATTATTAAATATCATATTAATATTAATATATTCTAATATTAATATTACTCAACTTAATAACTTTTAGTTAATAAAATATTAAATTTAATATAATATTATTATTTTTTATATTATAATATATATTAATATATCATGATATATATTAACTCTAGATATAAATGGGAGGGAATAACAAAGACATAGAGTGATAGAGGTGGAGAGATAGAGGGAGTGAGAGAAAGGTGGAGAGAGGGAGGGACGAAGAGATGGAGTTGGAAGGAGAGAAAGGTTGGGTAGAAGGAAGACATAGAGAGATAAAAGTGGAGAGAGAGAGGGAGTGACAAGGAAGAGATGGAGAGAGCGTGTTTATGCTTGGAAGTGATATAGAGAAACAAAGGAGGAGGGAGAGAGAAGGAGAGAGGGAGGGAGATAATGACATAATTGGAGGGCGAAGGAAGAGAGAGAGTTGAGGGGGAGAGATAGAGGGAAGTGGGAGAGAAAGGGAGAGAGAGGAAGGAAGAGAGCAGGGACATGAGAGGGAGAAGGGAAGAGAGAGAGAGAGTTGAGGGGAAGAGATAGAGGGAAGTGGGAGAGAGAGGGAGAGAGAGGAACGAAGAGATTAGGGATGTGTGTGTGTGTGTGAGAGAGAGAGAGAGAGAGAGAGAGAGAGAGAGGTAAAAAGAAGACATATAGAGAGAAAGGTGGAGAGAGTGAGAGGGAGTGATAAAGGAGATGGAGATAGAGGGAGAGAGGGGAGTAGGAGGGAAGAGAGATATAAGAGGGGAGAGAGGGAGAGAAGGGGAAGAGAGAGAGTGAGGGAGAGGAAGAGGGAGGGAGAGATAGATAGATATGGAGGAAGAGTCTATATGTTTTGGGGGTGATATAGAAAGACAAAAGAGATATAGAGGGAGCTAGAGATATAGATGGAAGGTGAAGAGGGGGAAGAAGAGAGAGATAGAGCATGTGTGATTGGGGTGGCAGGGCAGTGAGATAGAGAGACAAAGATGGAGATATGGAGGTAGATATAGATATATATGGAGGGTGGGGGGTATTTATTGCACTAGATGCATTGATTTCAATGTAGATGATGATTTTTGATCCTGTTTGATTGCTTGCACTAAAGGAGATAAACTAAATTAGAGTGGAGAGGAGGAATGAAGAGAGAGAGAGAAGGAGAGGAGTGAGACAGGGAGAGAAGGCTAAGAGAGAGAGAGAGGGAGACAAAAATATGGAGTGGGAGAGAGGAGGAAAGTGATAAGGAGAGAGGGAGGGAGAAAGTGATAGGGTTGGAGAGAGAGAGAGAGAGAGAGAGAGAGAGAGATGTGGGGAGAGAAAGGGATAGAGGGGAAGGATGAGAGACGAGGAAAGAGGGAGGGACCAAGAGATGGAGTTCAAAGGGGGGAGAGGGAGGAAAGAAGAAAAGCATAGAGAGAGAGAAGTTGAGAGAGAGAGAGAGGGAATGACAAGTGAGAGATGGAGAGTGTGTGTGTATGTTTGGAGGTGAGATAGAGAGATAAAGAAGGAGAGATGGAGGAAGATATAAATATAGATAGAGGGGGGAGAGAGGGAAGAATATTTTTTGCACTAGATGCATTGGTTTTACAATACATGGTGATGTCTAACCCTATTTTATTGTTTACAATAGATGCATTGATTTCAATGTAGATGTTGATTTCTAATTATATTTGATTGCCTGCACTACATGTATTAATTTTAGTGTAGATGTTGATTTCTAATCCTATTTGATTGCTTGC
>APFE030480589.1:46341-64959 GCA_000404065.3 Pinus taeda | reverse complement strand
CGCATACAGGGAATAAAACACTGTTTTTTAGATATATGACCAGGTCTGGAAGGAGGGGTTGCCCTAGGCCATGGCTGTAGCATCACAAACCATACTGGTGAGATTTGGAGCTATAACAATTGTGTGACGACTTGCTCTTGGGCAGCAAGGTACCTAGGTGCAAGCTTAGGATCATTTGAAATCAAGTTGTGGGTGTTGATGACAACCATTGGTTTAAATTGTTCAGCTCTTATCATGAGAGGTTATGTTTCTTCTCTTTCCATCACCTTATTCATCTCTGCATCTCTTGCCTCCTCATGATTCATCCATGATGCCAAGGCCATCAATTGCAAGTCCCCAAGTTTTGAGTTTGGGTCCCACACATTCAAGTATGTCAAGGCCAAGTTGTGTAGGTAAAACTCAAAAATGTTTGCTTTATCTTCCAAGGTGCTTTGATCACAAAGATGAATGAATTGTCTATAATATTGGAAGGGAATAAGACCTCTCTATGCTAAAGTCTTAATTTGGAATTGTAGCCATTGTTCCTTAAGATACAAGGCATAAGACTTTGTTGGCATCTTGCACTGGATTTCCTCTAAGGACAAACTGGCCATAATTGCCAACTGACTTTCCCTTTCTTATAACTATCCCCTCAGCCATGCATTCTCTACTTCCAACTAAGTTTTCATCATTGCTTCTCTGTCCCTTATGATGCTTAGTTCTCTACCCATCTCCTTTACTTTCTCCTCCATGTCCACATCCTCCACTCCTTTGGATTTCACAATTTGCATCCACCTGTGTGTTCTTGCCCATTATTTCTCAAGCTCAAAGAATAAGGGGATGGAAAATTTTTGTGGGATGATCCTACCCCCTTCAATGAACCTGTAGTAAGAGTTGCGATTAGGTTGAGGACTAGGTTCCCTTAGTTTTGGGTCTTCCTTCTTTGTTTCTTGCTAAGTGATACCTTCTTGGTCCATTTTCTAAGTTTCTTGTAGGTTTAGCATAATTTCCTGTAGGATGGCCTCTCCTTCCTGTAGGTCCTTCTGTGTCTCTTGTGGGAGACCTTTTCCTTTTGATGAGGCAAACCTGGTGACATGCCCCCAACATAAGTGATAGGATTTTTGGGAGAGGCTTGTCCTGATGATCCTTCTCCCTGACTTTTCTCAAGAGGAGCTACCTTTTCTTGCTACTTTGGTGAGTCTTCAATGATAATAGGAATTTTGGTGGTTGTTTGATGTCTTCCTTACCTGATCCTTGTGCTTTTTCTTATACTAAAGTACAATGGGGTTTGTCTTTGTCTCTTCCCTTTTGACTTGATAGGTGTACTTAGGGCAGTAAGAGTAGATGTTGCCTCTTTCTCAGTGGGTTCTGGAGATAACCTTGCTGATTCTTCTCCTTCTTTGTCTTGAATTATAGACCTCTATTCTTCTTTCTGTTCTGTCTCCTCTTTTCCATTCTGCTTCTCATCCTTGTCTTTCTCTTCCTCTTCTTCCTCCAGTTCCTCACTCTATTCACCTGTTTCTTATTTTGTTTCTTCTTCAGTCTCTTCTTCATTTTCCTCCTTTTCTTCCCCTTTTTCCTCCTCTATTTCTTCTTCATCCCTCTAACTAGAAGTGGGGCTTTTGTCATATTGAAGAGATTTTATTTCTCCCTCTACCTACATGTCTCTGAAAGTTGTCTGTGTAATAGGGAGTCTTAGGTTTTAGAGAGAATATTCTAGGATAATTTTGATTAACCCGTGATGGGCTAGCTGTTGATGCTTTCCTTCTTGCACTTTGATGCTCATATCTATCACTGATTGCAGAAGAAAGTAGGGTATGCTTAGTATGTTTTGAGGAGGTGCATTTGCTCCAAATCTTAGCTCTTGGAGAATACTGAAATGGTATCCATACACCACACTATATCTCCCTTCACATGATATATATTTAATGAGGTGGTAGCTAATTTCATTCCAAGGGTATGGAAGGATTTCTCTTTTGAACCCTTTGTTGTCCTCCATTTCCTCCTCCTATTACAAAAATAATTTCTTCTTTGCAAGGGTGTTTTTACCCTTATCTTCTTTTCTCCAAGGCAACTCTAAAGGAAATGTGGTGATTCTTCTTATGACTTTAGGGGTGATTTCTACTGAGAGTCCTTTCACCATAGCAGTGGCATGGATCCTAGTGAGGGGTATGAGTGAGAGAGAAAAGTATTTGGCCACCTCATCATTGTATACCCTAATTTTTTCAAAGAAACCCATCCAATTGTGCCTTGTGAAGATTTCTACTACAGGAGTGTGCTGATGAATTCTCATTGTGTTTGAGGGTTCCCTCTTGTTAAAACGCTTTGTCATTTTTCCTTTGGTAATTGTGGAGGTTTGTATGGGTATAATTCCAAATTCTAGTGGATGAGAGATTTAAATGATAACTCTGTAATATAATTGCCCTAGATTGCAATTTCCTTAACCAAATGGAGGATTTTTCTTTACTTTTTTAATTGGAAAATGTGGGAAGGTATAGCTCCTAGCTCCTGGTTACTGTTTGATGAAGCCAACCTTTGACATTTCCTCCCTAGATGCCCACTGATAATCCTATAGATGGCTGCTCTACATCCTGTAGGTCTCTTTGTAGGATCCTGTAGGTTTTCCTGTAGGATCCTGTAGGTGCTTCTGCATTGCAAAGTGCTCATTGTATTTCCTATAGACACTGCTTCAAGAGGCCGAGATATTTTTTTTTTCAATAAATCCTTGATATTGCAAATGCTTCCTTTGCGTGGAAATCAGTGTTTTATTTCCTCATATGGGTGATCGTGTGGGATGGTGTGTTGGCTACCTAAGTACAAGGAACCAGTTTTGGATCATTTGTCCCACTATCACTCCATCATTCCTCCTTACCTCATAATCATCTCCCACTTCGATCATCCATAATTTAACCATTTTTGGCCTTATCTCCTTTTTCCTCTGATTTGACTGCTGCCACATGTGGAGTGGTCTAACAGATTTCTCCTCGTCGACTGGTCGAAGTGGCCAAGTTAATTGGCCACCTTTGCTTATAAAACCAACTATTACACTATCCTACAATTTTGATCATATTATGCTAATGAGAGAGCTTAAGTAAGATGACATACCTGTGGGTAATATGCCTTGATGATGTAGCTTGTTGGAGAATGATGTCCCTTTGCTGTGTATTTGCTGCATATTTTTTATTATTGGCCTCTTTTGATGCTTGTTTCCTTTGATGTGAAGGTACTGGAGAGTGATCCTGATGATCCTGCTCCTACTGCTGAGCTCTAGTGGAGCTTCCTTGACATTGGGATCTCTATGTTGAAGATGACTGCAACCCTGTGAAATTTCATTTTGTGGGATAGGTTGCTACAAGATTTCCTATAGGAAACCAACAGGATGTCCTGTAGCTGCCTCTCCCCTAAAATTTTCATTTTGTTTTCACTTCTAGAGCATGAGGATTGTTGTCACGGGTAGAGAAGGGGTATAGTGATTGGTAAGTGACAGGTATAGCCTTCAGGTATCGTCTGCTTGTCCTCACCCTCTTCTATTTGTTTTTTTTTCTCTAAAAACTGTAACCTTTTTGGAATTGTCATATTGAATGGCATGGTGGTGAGAGGCATGGTGATGAGGTGATGGAGTAAACATTTTATTTTTTGACATAGGCTAGTCATCCCCTTGCTCTAGGGCCACTTTTCTTGGGATTCCCAAGCCACTATAATTCCTACAAGATCCTCATGTAGGTTTTCAAGGAATCTTGTAGACAACATAGAGCTTGTGTAAACTGAGCTGGAGGAGTTCATAAATGGAGGGATTGATGGGATAATGAAGAATGTGGGATGGAGGAATGAAAATTTGAATTGTATAGATCCTTTTGCTTCTCTCTTATTGCTCTGATACTCCTCCTGCTGACCTGCAAACAAAATTTTCAAATTTTTCTTTTCTCTCTTTTTTAATATATATATATTTTTTTTGTTTTTTTTTTTTTTTGTTTTTAAAACAACTAGTCTACCTCCAAGAGGTTTTCATCCTAGCTTCTTGCTTTGGGTGCCTCAAAAGAGGTTTTCACCCAAATATCTTTTTATTTTTTCTTTTTTTTCGACACCATTTGGCCGCCTCAAGAGGTTTTCAACATAACAGTGGGACTTAGATGCCTCATGGAGGTTTTCACCTGTGTCTTCTTGAATTATTTCTTTGACAAGGGCTTCTTGTAGACCTTCAATCTGTACGCATTGAAAAGTAAAGGAATAGCCTCTGCATCAATGGTTCTTATTTGTATTGAACCATTATCATGAAAGTTTTCTATGACATAATGCCCTAACTATCTAGTCCTTAACTTGCCTTTAAAATCCTTGTATATGGAATCATACAATAGAGCCCAATCACCTTCTTGAAACTATTTTTCCTTTATTTTCTTGTCATGCCAAATCTTTCTTTGAACTTGAGTCACCTCTGTGTTTAGGAGGGCCTACATTCTAAACTCATCTAACCCATTCAGTTGGAGCAACCTCTCTTGTTGCACCCTCATGAGATCTAGATCTACTTGTGCTGCCATTCTTAAGGTGTTGGATTCAAATTCAATGGAAAACAGGGCCTTCTTCCTATAGACCAACTCATAAGGAGTGAATCAAGTGGTGGTCTTCTTGGTGGTATTGTAGGCCCAAATGGCCTCAACTAATCTATTTTCCCAATACTTTCTACTTCTGCTAATCACTTTGGTTAGAATTCCTTCCAGCGCTCTATTGGTTACCTCCATTTTCCCATTATCTTGTGGGTGGTAAGGAGTGGATTTTCTATGCTTGACCTTGTGCTGGCTTAACATATTTTCAATCATGTGAGATGTAAACTGGATGACTTGATCAGTGACCAGTTCTCTAGAGTACCCAGACTTATAAAATACATTTTCCCTTAACAACTCAAACACTTTCTCCTATGTTGTTGCTTTGATGGCCTTGACTTCAGCCCACTTGGTTAAATAGTCAGTGCACACAATGATGTACTGCTTTTTCTTGGATGGAGAGTTAATGGGTCCAATGAAATCCATGCCCCACTTGTCAAATGGCTCGAAAGTCACTTGAGGTTGTAGAGGCATTTCATCCCTTGGGGTAGGTTTCCCCATCCTTTGCACCGATCACACTAACTAGTATATCTTCTCACATCCTGGTGAAGAGTGGACGAGTAATAACTAGCTTGTTGCTGGGTTGTGTTATATTCTTTCCATGACTAGCTCCCTTAGTTAACCGGGGGGTTAGAGAGGGGCGGACCTCCCCCTTCATTGTACCAACTGCACAACAGGGGGCGACAGCCCCCCTTGTACGAGGGGTTTGAGGGGGGAGGTTAGCCCCCCTCTACGGGGTCTAGGGTAGTGCCCCAGGGAAAGTTTTTTTGGATCCTAAATTAGGTTGGGCGGATGTTATCGGGAAAACTAGTGTCTATTCAGAACTCCTAGTCCCACTAAGACAGGTAGCTATCTTAGAAACAAACAAACTAAAGTCACTTTGGTTTTCCTTTACGACAGATAGATGAGAAAGAAGCAGAGAGTACCAACCTCAGTCTTTCACTTGGCTCCTTGCTTGTTTCCTTTCCCCTTCGACAGAATCTTCCCATTGCTTCCTTACTTGTCCCGCTTCAAAGAGCACCTGTAGAGTCACAGAAACATAATACCATCAAAGCATAGAGATCTATCAATGTAAACAATATAGGATCAGATATATATTGACCATACGAATGCATATATCAACACAATATTCAGAGATACACAAGGATATGGAGGAAAACTCAAATAGCTTTATTGATAGAAGTAGTAGAAGAGAGGATTACAACCACTTGGTCTGACCTAGTGCCATCCTCCCAGCTTGAAAGCCCTCTTCACCTCATACAAAGCAAGATCACCCAACAATGTCTTCAAAGAGAAACCAACAACACTTCTTTGCAAATTAACCAATTCCAACCTTTGGATCTCTAGGATGAGGGATCCATATATAGATGTTTGCAGAGGGGTGAGTCAGCTTCTGGGATTTTGATTAGTGTCATCTCTCTGATAGTTCTTGGTTCCACTTGGAGATTCCATGATCTCTTACTCATCCTTGGGCGAATTCAGGGAGGCAAGTGTCAAATGAGCAGCTTCTAGAAGATTATCAGGTTCTCCACCTAGCAAACTGCTTGTTCCATTTGTCTACTCTTGCTCATCACACCCTACAGAAGGGCTTTCCAGTATGCATCGCACTTTTTGCATGTGGCAGGTGAGATGCATCACACCCTTAGCACTGGGCAGTCTGTATGGTCCTGCTTTGACCAGGTTTGAGTAGTTTTTCATGGAGAACTTCTGGGAGATGATGTAATTAGCTAACCTTGCTCCTTTAGGGTATGAAACAACACTTTTAGGGACTTAGAAGCCCTTGGTTTATGGACGTATGTGATTGGGGTTGCAGTGCCCAAATATGTCTATAACAGTTGCCCCCTAAAGCATGAGGTTGTAAATCTTTTTGATGTCGGGTGAAATGCTTTGTAATGAGGATCTGAGGTTTTTTGAACTAGAAGGTGACCTGTAATAAGATACAATACAATACATTATCTTCATAATATTTTCATGATCTAGTTAAGGCAGGCATTCCCATGTTCATCTTGATAAATTCATTTTCATGTACATAGGACAGACAACCGTCTGTGTGCAGGCTGATGATTCTGGTAGAGCCATCATCCCTTAGTTTGGATGATTATCTACGCAACAATGATGTACATTTGATGTATTTATTTTCCTGAATATATCGCAGCCCAGATGGATGAAACTAGATCGGGGGTCTTCAAAACTCATTCAATCTTCGCTCGAAACTACAATTCGATCCATGTGAAAAGATGTTCTGATGTTGAACATGGAAAGACATCGCTTGATTATCAGCCAATGATGTAAGCTGTTGATAGGTGCGAGAGGAATCACCGATGATGATGACGACCCTCAAGGTACTACAGTACAATTCACGTGGTGTGAATACATGAGCCAATGTCGAACACCACGCAAAATCGTTCGGTCGCAGGCCATTAATGTAAACCTATCGCCGGAAGTGAGAAACTTGCCATTGAGGCATGCAAGCTTCAAAGTACTAAAAGGGTTGTTCCTAGGTTGGCTTCTTGGATAATGAGCTGATGTCGACAAGAAGTGACCTGTCGTAGGAGGGAATTAATGAATCCCACATCTACAACATGGAACGGAGCAAATGATTTTGTGGAGGTGAAAACGATCTGATGATACAAGGTTCAGGGTGGCAGTCATGAAAGAATGAAGTGTGAAGGTATTGCAGTAGATGAGACACAAGCTGGGTTGGTGAATTCTCTGAGCGACTTCTCTTGAACATATTGGTGACACTGAAATGGATTGGTAGTGTTAACCCCAAAAATGGATGGTACGGTGGACCAATGGTGATATGACCGGTGAGCGAAATAACCTAACCTGACTCAATCACGGTGATGGAGTGAAAGTGTCATGTTCAAGAGCGACTTGCTACCAATAAAGTTTCTTCAAGTTTTCTTCCCAATTTTCCCCAGTCATTTTTGACTAGTACCTCTTTATTTTTGTCAAGCTTGAGGAGAATAACATATGCTTGTTCTATAATCTGCCCTTCGGGCGAACCTGTCGCTATATTTTAGCGAGTCTAGCGACAATGAAACTCATTCTCGTCCATTCGGATGAGTTTGTCGCTATTCGGTTTTAACGAGTTTAACGACAAAGATAACTCGGTCTCTTTCAATTTTAGAGAGTCTGAAAGAAACGGAAAGAAGACTCCGAAGATTCTTTTTCGTTGTATAATCCCGTAAGTCCGAAAAAGCGTAAAATAATACAAAATGGATGAATTTTCGATAGTTTTAACGAGCCGAATAAGACAAGCGCTCGATCTTTTTGTGTAATAATCCCTCAGGTCCAAAAAGATTAAAATTTAGAGGAGGGATAGCATTTCCGATGTCTTTTAACGAGCCGGAGAGGCCAATCGCTCGGCAATCTTTTCATATTTTACGAGTCAGGTGAAAAGAGCTCAAAGAAGACTCATTTTCGAGGAACGAGTGATAGTTTCGGGTAGTAGCTGATTCCAGGTAAGATTTGGAATTTTCCAATCACGACAGTGTCACAAGGATGGCTAACAAAATCACTCTTCGCAGATGTTACTCGAAGGGGTAAACAATCATATAGGGGTGAATGATCAGCTAAAAAACAGAGTGGAGGTGATGGCGAGAACACGACCAAGGCTTAAAAGCTGGCGATAAGGCATTCACGATGGTTATTTACCGGTTCATTTTTTAATGAGCTTAAACGCTGGGAGAAACACTTGCTCATGACTTATGTTTATTTTTTAACGAGCTTGAACTATGCGCTAAAACTGCTCGTGGAGAGTTTATTTTTTAACGAGCTTGAACTCTGCAACAACATTACTCGCCAGTCGTATGATAAGAGTGCCTCATTCAAGATGCCATTTTTTATGGAGCTTGCACCGTTTGAAGCTTTGCCCCGGATCCTTTCTTTATGCAAGTTAGGAAACGACTAGCCTTATGGGTTTAAAGGGTTAGAATTCCTAAAAAATTAAAAAATAAATAGTCGCTCTTTGCTTGCATGTGGAAAGGTTTGCATGCCCCCAGGCATAGCAAAAAATTTCCAGGTTACCACGAAAGTTCCATCCACGTAGTAGACAGAAAGCTTCCTTGGCGATGTCTACCAAGATAGACAAAGGGGAGTGGTGCGACCGCATGCCACTCAACATAACCTTAACGAAGGTATATTATTCTAGTCTGTTCCCATTTTCCTATGAGGACGGATTCGCCAGACTAGTCATATATCCCTCGCGGAAATCCACTGTATACCCAAGGTTTTCCTGTCAAAACAAACCAGGGTGCATGCCCCCTGGGTTTCAGTCACATCTTCCTGAATCACTCGCGCTCATCAAGTGGACGGACTCGAGACTGATGAGACATTTCTTGTGTGAAAAGAACATTTAGGGATGGCATTTGACTATTTGCGATGTGTGATCCAGGGAATGGCATTTGGTCAACGAGCTTGACCATTCTGCCTTCGTGCGGAAAACACATTACTCTAAAGAGTGAGGAGACAATGGCTCCCATGCAATAAATATAGTCGCATCCAAGGAGTAGATTATAATCTAAAGGTCCTTGAACTACCATAACATTCATGTGAACAGTTTTCCTTCTCAAAGTTATGGGAACATTTGGAAGGATCCCTAAAGGTCGACTGGTTCCCTTGTCGAAGCCTGTTAGATTTCTCATTTCAGGAAAAAGCGATGGCGAACCAAGCGGTTTCTAAGCAGTTGAGGAAAGGATACTCACAGAAGCCCCTTCATCAATGATGGTACCAGCCATAACCATTCTGTAAGCTTGTACAATGATTCTCAATGGTACACTAGCTGGTAAACGGGGTCTCCCTAGTAGATTCCAGTCGAAGGAAACAACTAGGTTGCTTGGTGGTGGGACCGAATAGATGGCCAGATGTGACTCTGATGAACTTCCTTCCTGCGGTAAAGGAATGGGAGGACTACCCCCAAGCTCATCGGAGTCAGTGTTGATAAAAATAATTTGAGCGGTGTCGTTCTCTTTCTCTTCAGTGATGGTATCATTCGAAGATGAACACTCTGAAGGCAAGACCTGGTCAACTGTTGTATCGACCGTTTGAATTTCATCTGGTATGGATTCAGAGGGTTCATTTTCAATGATAGGTGCTTCGGCTGACCACAATGTCGGGCCAGCCAATTTTCAACCGGTGGAGGGATTGGCAAGAGTTTTTGATATCCAGGAGGGAGTCATAACAGTGAAACTGGACGATTATCTAAAACTCTTTTAGCCTCTTCAAGGAAGGGACAATGGTGGATGGCATGATCACCTTCACACAACTTACAAGGAAGTTTAGGATTTCTTCTTTGTCCATGTGCTTCACTTTCACTGGTTGACGGTGAGCATTCAACATGATTGCCAGAGGTTGATGCTACTAGATTGTGCAAATGAGGACACCAGTCCCTTAAGATCCGAGGGATGCAGGGACAATCTCGGTGATAGTGGTCTCCATTACAAATGATGCAAGGAGATTTAGGTTTTGGCTGTGCGGTGTGTGAATTTTCGCTAGACGATATTTGGTTGCTTCCTTTCGAGTTTGGTTCCTTTTTCTTCTTTTCCTTTTTCTCTTTCTGCTTCTTCTTCTCAGTTACTTGACTTTTAGCTTTATCGGCTTTATCAAGCGAAGAAGAAGGAGGAGAGGAAGAATCAGATGAAGTAGAAGGTTGGGAGGCAACTCTAGTGTTGTCTAGTTGCTGATTAGACTGTTCAGGAATTATGGGATTCTGAACGACAAAGGTAGAGAAGAGCCACACCGGCAAACCAATTGTCAATCTTGGAAGTGACAAAGTGGCCATATGGGGTGGACCAACATCTCCCCAAGAGGAGGAGGGACTAGGATTTCCTTCACGAGGAAATCCTTGGTTGGTAGACTCCATTTTCTCAACCTGAAGATCAACGCGGGAATTTGTGACGTTATTCTGATTAAAATAAATTTTTAGACGCTTGGACACAACTTGTTTTTTCAATTTTAAAGAGTTGAGAAAAAACAAAAGATGACTCTAGTTGCCTTCGATTTTTATTGAGCTTGAAGTGACAAGCACTCAGAGGACCTTTTCCTTTAAGGAGTATGAAAAGGAGCAAAATGGACTTCTCTGGAGATCTAGGCAGAGAGGATTACCAAACCAATCATAAAACTACAGAATACTTTTTACGGTACGACAGTCAATCTTCCCGAATTCTATATTCGGTGCATTACGATTGATAGGGTGGCAGACACATCTTCCTAAGGATAAAGGATGGAGCCTATTGTGGTCTCCCAATATATACGCAATGGTACGTGGGAGCACAAGTCTGTACTGGCACTTTCCAACACTGAAAGCGACAGTTACCAGGCTTTACGATGCCAGAATATGTCTCTAGCCTAGACCTCTAGATGTTGTGCGTTAAGTTCCAAAGTGTTGTTAGATTCATTGAATTTATTTTAAGTTGATCTTGCGTAACAATTTTCCTTTTAGGTTCACCACGTGATGTATGTATAATTCCTCAAATGTATTCTAAGATGATAAAAAAACGTTTTATCTTCTTTCAGCAATGAAAATCCTAGCTACTAAAGGGAAGAAAGTCAAGCATCTTTACTTCACAGAGCACAGAGCACACGCTAAACTGCACAGTCCTAAATCAAGCCAAGCATTCAAAATGCAAATGCACATGCATGTATCTGTTTTTCAGCTCTCTTAATGTGTGAATGACGTTAAGAAAGCTATGTGCAAAATTGAATTACTTTTAAAGTGACAGTACTCAACAAAATTCTTTTTCAAAACGAAGTGAAAGCAACGGAGACACTTTGCAATTTTGAAATGGAAATTACTTTTCGACACTTTAAAACTAGTAATCCAAATCCTATGCAATAGTAAATGTATAATCGACTATCTAAAACAATGGAATTGCTTTCTAAAACTGAAAACGGCAGCTAAGACACTTTCAAATCTAGAGACAATAGTTCGATTATGCTACTTTTTGCAAAAGAGAACTAAAACGACGCACAATACATAAAAAACATTTATAGTTCTTTGCACTAAGGAGGCGGAATAATGCAAGATAAGGGGGTTTTTACAGAAGTACACTGACTACAGATAGCAAAACCCTTGAATAAGACTGAAAACAGTGAGAAAAATCCACAGTCGAAGGGTAAAGTCAATCCTCCCTGACCATCGCACCTGTTACACAGTGAACTCAGTATGCAGCGCACTACTCCATTCGGGAAGCGCAATGCATACAGGTTGCCTTGAAGGTAGGGTGCGATGGTAGCAGTGAGACTTTGAACGAGATTTCACTCACAGTTTGCAATCTAGTTCAAGTGTTTAGGCTGAATAAGTAAAGATCAATGTATGTAAAACACAGGGGTGATCTAAGAGGTTACTAGAGCCACCACTTAGGGAAATTAGATTTCTTGCAGATCTATTGTTTAATTCATAAACAAAACACAGAGATTAACTGAAGCAACATTGATCTACTTTGCATTTGTATGACAAATGCAGTTCGAAGGCTAGCTAGCTTGACTTCTTGCTCTGTCTGTATGTTTATAAAAGAAACAAGGATAGATAGGCTAACAAGTAATCTAGTCGCTCCCCAGCAGAGTCGCCATTTTGTTATACGGGAATAGTGTCCACACGGATGCTGCTATTCCCACTAAGATGGGTGGCTATCTTAGAAACAAACAATCAAAGTCTAATATTGATTCCTTTTATGAAAATAGATGAGAAGAGAACCAAGAGGGCCAACCTGAGTCTTGCACTCGATTCCCTCTCCTTCTTGATAGAGTTTTGCTGCTCGCTCTTCATCTACTTAGCTTCAAAAGGACCTGTAGAATCACAGCAACATACTACTATGCAAGAAACAAGGATCTAAATTCACAAATAATGCAGGATCAGATGTACATTAACCATATACAAGCATATATAAAAAAATACACTAGAATATGGAAGGAAACAAGAATAGCTTTATTGAGATAAAAGTAGCAAGAGGATTACAACCATGAGCAGCTCTGACCCAGCATCATCCTCCAGCTAAGAAGCCCTTCTTTCACCTCAAGCAAAGCAAAATCACCCAATACTGTGAATGTACACCAGAATACCAACAACACTTCTCTATAAGTTACAAAATTCCAGCCTCTGGATCTCTGTGATGTGGGATCCATATATAGATGATTACAGAGAGGTGAGTCATCTTTTGGGATCTTGATTAGTGTCTTCTCTCTGATAGTTCCTGCTTCCACTTGGAGAATGAAGACCTCTTACTCATCCCTGGTCGAAAATCAAGTGGCAGTGTCAGAGGGGAAGCTTATGGAAGATTCCATGATCTTCCACCTCGCATTTTGGTCCCTGCCATTTGTCCATTCCCGACCATCGCACCCTTCAGAGGAGCAAAACAGTATGCATCACACCTTGTACATTGCGAAGGTGATATGCATTGCACCCTCTTCATGGAGCTTTTAGTATGGTCCAGTTTTGACCATTTATGAATAGTTTTCAGTGGAGAACTTCTGGGAGATGATGTAATCAGTTGACCTTGTTACTTTAGGCAGTGAAGCAACCCTTTTAGGGACTTAAGAGCCCTTAGTTTATGGACATTTGTGATTGGGGTTGAAGTGCCCATAAATGTCTATAACAGGCAATTGTTTCCGAAGTTCACTAGTTTATTGCAGAGGATTCAATGGATCATTCCTTGTGCTATTTGGATCAGGTAGGATCTAGTTCTATTCTCTTTCATTTTATTCTCTATTTCAGTTGAGAAAAGTTTTAGGGTTTTGAGGCCCCTAGGGTTTCATTTTCTAATACAGGGATTAAAATGGTAATTATATGTAGAGAACGAGAGCATGAAGAATAGGATATCCTAGCCTTGAATAATCAAGGAACAGTTGAGGCCCTAAGAATTTGTGTGTTACTCAAGTATTTCCAGTTATCCAACATGCGACAATAGATGAATCTTCTATGGTTCCTTGTTCAATCATGGGATCCAACTGATCGGTCTTTTCACATTCAGGACAAAGAGGTCCCTTTCACCATAGATGACATATACTTCCTAACCGGACTGTTGAGGTGGAGTGCCCCCATTTCATTAACAGGGCTTGCCCACGAGGGTAGACTAGTGAAAGATTATGTGCGACAGTTCTGCAGGCCGGGTGCCCAGCCTAGCAGAGAAAAAAGGATAATTATCAAGGATTTTAGTGATTTACCACTAAGGATGATCCTTTTTACCATTGCCAGATTGGATGGTAGTGCAACACTCCATTTGGCAAATAAATCATACATGCAATATGCTTTAGAATGTTTAGAGCCAAAGGTGGTCAACTGGTGCAGGGCTGTCTTTTTATCTTTGAAAGAACAATTGACAAAGGTAAAAAGAGGAAAGATCAAGAATTTTGGCTATGGATCGATCGTAATTTCTTTTTCCTTGGAGAGAATTCCTCTCTTGTAGCCACAACTTATGTCACTGGGTGTATCTGGACCGAGAGACCCATGGATGCAAATGTGTACAGATCTTATGGCTAGGCATGGTTCCCATTCTTAAATTGTATTTACCCCTACATTATTTGAATGGTTCAATCGAAAGGAGATGACTTTCACAGAATATTCATATTTAGGAATGGATTTCTATGGCGATCTAGAATTACCACTACCAGTTGGAGCAATGTGGGGTGCTATTGGTAAATTGTTTGACCAAGTATTTTTAGTTTTTAAAGTTTTTTCATTTTTTGTGTTTTTTGATTAATTCGAAGACCAAACAAAATCATATATATTATATATAATATATATATTATATATATATATAATATAATATTATATAATATATATATATAATATATATATATATATATATATATAGATATAGATATTGGACCTTTTCAACTGTGGGGGACCCACGAGATGTAGTTGGACCAGCACAGAGACCTGTAGGGAGAGCGGTTATCCGAGACTTGGATTTGGCCGAGAATCTAGTTGAATTGCAAGATCACAGAGACAGACTAACCCTAGGTATTTCAGATGTCTGGATTGAGGAACTACCTATGTGATTGCAGCGCCACACTATTGGTGTACCGGGTCATTGGATGAGCCTCTTGCGCATGATAGCACAGGCAGTGACCTGTTATCATGAGCACCACTAGTCTACTTAGAGGTTTTTCTGCATGCATTTTAGTTTTGGGTTAGATGACCAATTTTTGTGTTGGACACAAACTGTTTGTAAAAACGTTTTACAACTATCTATTTTACTTTCAAGGTTTTATTATGGTTGAGTGATGTAATCTTATTCAACTAATGAAAATATTTACTCTACATATGTTGCAAATGCCTATCTAACACATAATTTGCTAAAGAGTTAGTTAATGTGTCTACATTTCTAGAAATATGTTGATATTGAATAAACTCAAAATACCTTTCCAAAATACGAACTCTAAGGAACATATGATAAATTGCCGGGTTTTGGACAGTATAAACGCCAGTAATTTGTAGTACAACGAGTTGTGAGTCAAGCCTTATGATAATTTGGCGAATACCAAGTGAAATGGCATCAGAGAGAAGTTCAATCAATGCGCTATACTCAACGATATTGTTTGTCAATCGACCAATGCAAATCCCTCTAAAAATCATTAACTCACTGCTTGGAGCGAAAATAGCCCATGCTATAGAGGATAGGTTCTACATATTACTACTAGCACCATCGACATAACCAACAAATGGTTCCAAAAAGTTCGACATCTACAACAACTGAAAAATGGATTACTTAACCAAATAAACCCTAAAAGAAACACACTCACACATGCAATCCAAGCATATTTACATGATCTTTTCCATACTTAATTAAGCATAGTTACATTTTAAATACAACCCATTTCTGGGCTTAGGCAATGGAATTCTGCCATAATCTACTAACTCATAGGCACCTTTCAAAAAAAATGCATATAACAATATAAGGGCCCATCCAAAGCAGTTCAAATTTTCTTGCTCCAAATATTATCAGACTCCTTATTGTTCAACAAGACCAGGTCACCTTTTGAGAAGACAAGAGGCTTGATATTTTGATCATATTGTGCCTTTACTCATTTCATGTGTGCTTCATTAGCCAACGCAGCATCACAATGAGTTTTGTCTAGATGGATTAATTCCAAGAAACGTAACTCTTCTTCAGAAGTATCAGGTAGCAGGTCAAATGCGAGCTTGAGTGACGAAATCTCACATTGAATTGGCAAGACTGCTTCCAAACCATACACCAACTAGAAGGGTGTGAATCCGATAGCATTTCTTATGGAGGTCCGGTATGCCCACAAAGCCGAGTACAAGATTAAATGAAAATTTCGTTTATGAACTCCAATCATTCATTGCAACATGCACTTAAGGACCTTGTTGATAGCCTCAACTTGTCCATTAGCCTGTGGATAATATGGAGTAGAACTATCATTTGACAATCCTAATTTGGCAGTCAACTCAACCATCATGTGATTGTGAAAATGTGACCGATGATCTGTAACTATGGCCTGTGGTACACTAAACCTGGCAACCACGTGGTTGAAGAAAAATAATGCATCCATTTTGCATTGTTGTTTAATGTAGGCATCACCTCGGCCCATTTGGTAAAAATTCAACAACGATTATAATATACCCATGCCCCCTGGCCGAGGTGGGGTTACATATCATAAAGTCTATGATCCATTTAGAAAAAGGTCCAACAACGACTACTGGATGCAAAGGTGTAGGTGGTAATCTTGTTTTCTGATCAAATATTTGACATGCATGACAACTTTTGATAGCAATTATGCAATCTTTGAATATGGTTGGCCAAAAGTAACTAGCATGGAGAATTCTCTATGCTGTCGCATATTCGGATAAATGTCCATCATAAGCACCTGAAGGGAATTCATTCAAAGCTTTCTCAGCTTCCTCATGAGTGAGGCACCTTCATAGAATCGTATCAATACCACAGTGATAAAGCGTGTCCCCAACAATCAGATAATTTTTGGCTTCGTATTTGATACGTTGCTATTGTGAGTGAGAGGTATCGGGTTGGAAAGCTTGGGTTTAGAGATAGATCAATATATCCCCACACCATGGATCACTTGACGAAATGAGAAACAGAGACTCATCGAAGATTGATGTTTCTGTTGTTGAGTCATTGGAGGATGAGGGAAGATCGAAAAGTAGTTCGACAAATGTGAGAGATTTCTTTGACTTAGACTTGATGAATTCTAAATCAAATTCCTACAATATAAATATCCACTTTAAATATTTTCCCCCTAGAAACTAACGTGACAAAATATATGTCATAGGGTTGCAATTGGAGATAATTGTAGTTTTATGTAGGAGGATATAGTGACTAAACCTTTGCACAGCTTGAATGACTGCGAAAGATAGCTTTTCAAAATAAGAATATTTTCTTTCTGTATCATTGAGATTACGGCCCAAATAATAAACTAGACTTTCTATTCCATCTTCTTCTTGGACTAAAACCATTCTGATGGTTGTATCTGCAGCGGCGAGATATAGGTAATAGTCTTGTTGATAGTTTAGGGCATACATTAATGATGCTCTAATCAGTGAATTTTTAAGAGCACTAAAGGAAGCTTAAGCAACCTGATCTCAATGAAAGGGTACCCCTTTCTTCGACAGACGATTAAAACCTTTAGCCATTTCAGCATAGTTTGGAATGAACCTCCGCAGAAAGTTTGCCTTCCCTTGAAGTTTTTGTATTTCTAATAAATTTGAAGGTGGAGGCAAGTCAAGTATTGCCTAAACCTTAGTTGGATCAAGTTGAATTTCATCTTTTGAGACCATGAATCCAAGCAATCGACTAGAGCTAACAAAAAACATACACTTATGTGGATTGAGCCTTATTTTGTAGTGTCGACACCGCAAGAATATTGCTCTAAGATGTTGTGGGTGATCAGTCCACTTTCATGAATGTGCAGGTAAGTCATCAAGATATGGTTGTACGATGTTCTTAATGTCATGGAAGGTATAGTTCATTGTCCTCTGGAATGTAGCCCCTACATTCTTCAAACCAAAAGGTAACTTTCTATACATGAATGTGTCTTGTGGACAAATAAATGCAGTTTTTGACTGGTCCTCTCGGCGGATATTGATTTGGTTGTAGCCGAAAAATCCATCCATGAATGAAAAGATTTCACATCTGGCACGTTCATCAATAATCTGGTTGATGAAGGGTGTAGGATAATTGTCTTTTGGACATGCTTTATTTACATCTCGGTAATCAACACACACTTGAATTGTCCCTTGTTTTTTCATCATAGGAACAATGTTTGATACCCAATCGGTAAGAGGTACAAGATAAATGAATCTAGCAGGCAAAAGTTTTTCAACCTCTGTTTTCATAGCAGCAGCTTTCTTTGGATGTACAGGATGAAGTCGTTGTCGTACTGGTTTGACATTAGGGTACATTTTAATTTGATGTTAAACAATTCTTGAATCAATGCCTGGCATCTCCTTGCAAGACCATGCAAATATATCTCTAAATTCACGAAACAGAGCACAGTAAATATCGAGTTCTAAAGGAGAACAAGATTTTCCAACATGAATGTTTTCTACAATATTAGGCTTGGTCAAAATGTCTATAGAAATGGTTTCTTCTATGTTAGACAAATTACACTCAGAATCTATTGAATCTATTCTAATGGAATTCGAAAAGAAATCTACAATTGAAGGGTGTACTAGATCATCTGAATCTGGAAGATGGGAACAATGATGATAATATTCCTGTGGTTCTTCTCATATCATCATTGATTGGACGATTCCCTCATCTGTATAATATATACAGGCAAAAGGATCTGAAGAAGTACTGTATTCAAATGAACGATCTACCCATTCAATCGGCGAATGTGGATTTGGAAATGTCGCATAAGCAATAAAAATTGATTGCTATGCAAGATCGATAGGGCTTAGTTGGCATAAACTCATTAAAACTTTCATCTTCAATACCGTTGGTGGTCCTCTTTAAGTCAGATGAAGTAGAGGATAACATATTACATGTCTCTACTCTCGCAACTTTCGAAATTTGAGATGGTGGAGGAAGTGTAAAAGTACCCATTAGGGAAGGATATT
>APFE030480589.1:28040-44721 GCA_000404065.3 Pinus taeda | reverse complement strand
TGCAACAAGTACATGCTAATGCAAAACTCAAAACTACTCTTAAATCAAGAAATGAAAGTTACTTGTTTATCAATTTTTAATTTTCCACTTAAAATGTTTAGATAGAATATAAGTTGTTGATGCTCATTTTGTCCAAACACTAAAAGCAAGTTTCAAGACAAACAAAAATGCACTTTCACTCAAAAAAAGGAAACGAAATCAAAACAAAGTTCAAGAAAGCAAAATCAAGTTTTCAAGAAGTTTTCTTCAAAATCAAAACAAAAATGACTTTTCAAAAGTGCCCTAAACAAGACTGAAACTTTATGATCGAAGAATAGGCAATGAAACACTTTGCTAGTTTGCAACACAAAGCAAGTGAGAACTCAACAAAAATGTGTTTTGAAATTCTCTCAACAATAAAAAAGCAGCAACAAGAGCTTGGCAATAAAGACCAAAAGATTGAAAAGACAACTTTCAAGAAAGTGTGAACCAACAACTTTTGGAAAGCAAGAAAAGCAGATGGTCATAAAGATATAGTTTTGACATGCAAACCAAAAAAGTCACCAAAACAAAACTTGACACAAAGATTGGAATCAACCTTTCTACCCTGAAGGCACAGAGTAGCCAAGATTCCTAGCAAGAAATCTTGTGTGATTAAGAAAAAATGATGACATTTGCAACAAAAACGAATAAGACCAACACTTTCCACAATTAGAGAGAATTTGAAATCAGATACTTGCTATAAAATTAAAGACTGACATAGAAAAGTAATTGTTCAGGAATGAATCAGACCAACAGACAGACCTTCAAAAACAAAAAGATTTGAAAAAACTTGAAAATTTTAAGATATACGCGACTTTGTTAGTGCACAACTGCGTGTATATGTGACTCAGCCTAAGGAAACATGCGTATACACAAGTTTACTTAAGGAAACATGCGTATATGTGCTTCCGTAAACTGAAAAAACAGTGTATATAAAAAATTTCAAGAAAAAACAAAAAACAGTCTGAAGAAACTGATCAAACTTACAATTCAAGTTCGTACAGGAATAGACTACACAGTAACATCAAGCAAACAGACAGCTGAGCCCTGATTGGCTTGAATAAACCAAAACTAGGAACAACAATACTGTTGTCCCCAGTGGAGTCGCCAATTCTATTAAGGGATAAATTCCCCTAGGGTCTTGGGTTGATACCCTAGTAGATCAGAGGTTATCTATATAGAGAAACACACATTCGATACAACGATGATGCTAATATAAACAAACTCTACGATGAAAGGTGCACTTGGGGGTCTTTCGTTCGAGAAGATCCTGTTAGGGTCCAAACCCTCTTGGAGTTCCTTTTGCTCCTCCAACCTGCAAAACAATCAATTCAAGAAAGTACAACAGTATATGGACTAAACATCATAAAGAAATCATCTTCATAGTATATTGAAAGGTAGTTAGTTATGCAACTAGAACAACCATTCATATGTGAATCATAACATTGATATCATAAACATGAAGAATATTTATATCAGGAACAAAGACAAGTGTTTCTTTTATTATAGACAACTAAAATACAGAAAAGAATAATTTCACTTGATTCATCCTTTCGCAGGCTCCAAGCGGAACCCTCCTCCGGATTCGTCTAGTCTCAAGCCTTTAACAAATTCCTTCCATGAATTACTCCATGATATCCCAAGTAGTAGAAAGACATTATCACACAAGGAAACAAAGGTTTCCTGTAAATGGGGGAAGTGCAGGAGGCACTAGGATATTTAGACCTGGTCAGGGAAATCTCAACATAGTAATCTTTCTCTCTCTTCTCTCCTCCTTAGGCCTTCCCATTGAAGCCTTTTTATACTTCTCCCAAAGTAGTTTTTTAGTTGGGAACTCATTAGGAATAGTTGGGCCATGGGCACTAATAGGTAATCAACAGGTGAAACCCGTGATCTCTGCCCGAAATTAAGGAGATTTATTTTTTTTAAGTGTTTTAAGACATATACGCGGGTTGGGTATACACAAACTCGCATACACACGCATTTAGCTCAGGGTAATGTCACGTATAGGGAGAAAAAAACAGTTTTTTTAGTTTTGGAATAGGTCTAGAAGGATGGGTTTCCGTAGGCCATAAGTGTAGCATCAAAAACCTCAAGAATGAAATTTGGAGCTATAACAATGGACATATTAGTTGAGGCCACTTGGCCCTACAACACAACATGGAAGACCACCACAGGGTTCACACCCTAAGAGCTGGTTTATGTGAAGAAGGCTTTGCTACCAATATAATTTGAATTCAACACCCTAAGGATGGCAGCTTAGCTAGACCTAGACCTCAGCCATGCAAAAAAATAAATATTACTTAAGATCGATGGATTGGATGAACACAGATTACAAGCCCTTCTCCATACAGAGGTAGTTCAGCTTCAGAGAAAGATATGGCATAACAAAAATATCAAGGAGAAGCAATTCCAAGAGGGAGATTGGGCACTAATCTGTGATTCAAGTTACAAAGATTTCAAAGGCAAGCTAAGGATAAGATGGTTGGGACCCTACACTGTGGAGAAATGCAATGACAATGGTTCAGTTCTGATCAGAAACATTAATGATGAAGCCATCCCCATGCTTGTCAATGGACATAGGTTGAAAGTCTACAAGAAACTCCTCTCCAAGTGAGAGCTCATTGAAGATTTTAATAAGACAGTGATGGTTGTGGAGCATGTCTTAGCTGCCACTTCACCCACTCACTGAAGAAAAGGAAAAAGAGAAATAAAATAATAAGGACTTAAGTGAAAACCTCCATGAGGCACTTGAGTCCCATCATTGGGTTGAAAACCTCTTCTGAGGTGACACAGTGATGTCGAAAAAGAGAAAAAAGAATAAGATCCTTGGGTGAAAACCTCCCTTGGAGGTGCCCAGGGCAGGCAATTAGGGTGAAAACCTCCCTGAGGCACCCTAGTTTTTTTCAAAAAAAAAGGGGGAAAAAGAAAAATGAATTTTCGTTTGCATTGTAGGTTTGCAGGAGGACTACAGGAAGCAGAAGAAGGTGCCAAGGGAACCCTGACATCCACACCAGCACCTGTCCTACCTTCTCCATAGTTTTCTCCATCATTTTTGGCATTTATTTCACCACTGTGTTTCTTTTTCAAAGACTGTGTTTTCTACAGGAGGCTCTATGCCTTCTACGAGGCTCCTCTAGGAATTACAAAGAGCCAGAAATGGATATAAAAGGTAGTTTGAGGGATAGGGAAGCTTCATGAAGAACCTATAAACCCTCCTACAGTCTTCAAACCTCCTTGCCATCGTTTCCAATCTTGCATCACACCCCAAGCATCATTCTTCTTCTTGTCCAAGAAAAACATATGAAAAAAATAGTTTTCAGGAAAAGAAAAAAACAAAAATAAGAGAGGAAGCAGCACCATCCACCTCACCTGAAGCCTACTTACTACCTCTCCATCTCTATCTACACCTCTGACATCATCCTCAAAGCTCCAAGCACAGAAAGAAGCTAAAGTTTCAAGGGGAGAAACAACTACAGGAGCTCCTATTGGAATTCCTGTAGCAGCTGATCCCATCAAAACCCAGCACCAGTAGCAGGAGAATGCACACATGAAGGTTGAGAATGCACCTAAAGCTTAGACCTAGCCAGAGAAGAACCCATACAAGACATAGCCACACATCAGCAAGCATACAACATGCATCAAAAGAAATAAAGGCATGTAGCAGAGAGAGAGCCACAACACCTCACAACAAATACATTCCGGTCACAAGTATGTAACTAACCTGCTCCTTTTTTTGCATTTGTGTAATTAGAAGTCATGCAAAAGTAACGAGATGGTTGAGGTTGAACAAGGGAAAGGTGGCCAGTTAACTTGGCCACCTTCATCTAGTTGACTCCACTCATCCGAGATGTCACCCACATGTGCGCACAAGTCAACTCAAGAAAGATGTCAAGGACAGGTAGTGGAGGAAGTGTGAACTCCGATGCAATGATGAGGGATGATTACAAGGAGGGGCCATGATGACAAGGCAAGTGGGGACCAACGGTCTGAATATAGCCAATGTTTACTGTGCCAGCTCACCCCCCATCACTAGAAATATCCATAAATGGTAATAAGTACTCTTCCCTGAGCATTTTCACACCTTTTCCTTCATTCTCTCCTCGTAACTCAGCTACAACAGTCTCCTTGTGCCCCCACAACCTCATAACCATTCTCCTCCATCAATCTCTCCTATATTCCTGCTCTCATCATTTTCTATAGGAGCACCTATAGGTTCTATAGGAGCACCTACAAGAATTCTACAGGAGGGATAGCAGGCTTCTACAAGAGGGGCAGTGAGTTGTTTTAAAGGGAGAAAATACGAGTTGTAGCATGATTTTCGGTCTGAGGAGGTAGGTTCCATGCATCCCCCATTGAATATCAATATATGCAAGAAGTGGTTTCAATTTGAGGAGGAAATAAAGTCTTTAGGAGGAGAGAAAATACATAAAAAGAAATCTGCTTATTTAAAAAAAAAGCATAGTCTCCTCTGTTTCTCTGTCTTCCTCAAAAATTGTTGTGTCCATCTCCACATTTTGTTTCCCAAAAGAGTATAGAAAGAATGACAGGAGGGTTTATGAGAAAGGAGCCCACTAACTCCACTAGGCTCCATGCACATACACAAATGGTGGACATCTTCACAAGGGCAAATTGGATGAATTTCTTTGAGAAATTCCGAGGGTTTGATGAGGAGATTGCCCAAGAGTTTTCTCTCTCTCTGGTACCCCAGACAAGAACTCATGCCACTGTCACCTTTAGAGGTCTTTCCATGGAGATAACCCTTGAATTTATCAGTAGGGTCCCTACCCTTCCTCTTTTGCTTCCTTGGAGTAAGGATGAGAAACCAATTGGCTAGGCTGCCAAGAAAAACTTTTTCCAAAACAATGAAACACCTATAGAGGATAAAAATGGCATTAGAAGGGCTAGCATACCATATCCTTGGGCTGAGGTTAGCTACCAAATAATCAAATACATTTCTTGTGAGGGGAGGTACATCATTGTCTATTGTTATCGCTTTAGAATACTCCATGAATTAAGGTATGGCATGGACACTCCACCGCCTCAGAAGCTCAACATCCCCGACTTCCTCGTGTAGTCCCTCATTGAATCCAGTGCTAAGGTTCAAGAAGGGAATTCAGAGCAGCTATCTCACCATGGGTTAATCAAAATCCTAGTGGAAGAAGCCCTATATAAATTTACACTCCCTATAGCATGGGAAGTCTTCCGAAACATGACAGCTGAGGATGACATAAAGGCCCTAACCTATGATGTCAGTCCTACTGGCAGTGAGGAGGAAGAGCAGCAAGGGGGGGAAGGTGAAGCCAATGCTAACTTAGCACAACAAGGAAGGAAGGAGGAAGGAACTAAAATAGAGTAGGAGAAAGCTAAAGAAATAGAGCAGGATGAAACAAAGCAAAAAGAGACAGAAAAGGAGACAGAAGGAGGAGAAAAAGAGGTAGAAAAGGCAGAACAAGGAGAAGGGTCCCCTAAAACTCTAGAAAGGGAGGTAGTAGCTGCCCTAACTACCCTCAATACACCAATCAAGCCAAAGAAAAAGAGGAAAAGGCAGGCCTCCATGTATTTCAAGGCTAGGAAGAGCACAGGAATCAAAACAGGCAAACCTCAGCCCTCTTAAAAAATGCCAATTACAATTGAAAATTTACCATCTGCCAAAGGGAAAGAATCCCCTTCCAAGGCACCTATCAAATATGAAAGGGGGACTCCTAGATCTTCCACATGGAAAGAAAAGGTAGAACTATAAGACCCAAAAACAGTCCTACAAGAGGCTCAGACAGTTCTACAGGAGACATTGTCAAAACTACAAGAGACCTAAAAGCTTGAGAAAAGGATGGAAGGATAGCCATAGGTAAAGGAGGAAGCAATAGAGCTACAAGAACCTAATCCCTAGTCTAGTCTTGCCTCCTATTACAATCTACTTGAGGAAGGATAATCCCACAAAAATTTGCAATTCAACTATTCTTTGAATTAGAGAAAGAAAGAATAAGAACACATAGGTGGATGGAAATAGCCAAATCCAAAGGAGTTGAGGATATTGGCCATATGGAAAACAAACTCAGAGAAATAGGAAAAGATTTGAGTGCTCTCAGAGATAGGGAAGCAATTAGAAGAAGCCACCTTGAAACTGAAAATGAATTGTTAATGACACAACTACAAGAGAAAGGGACTCAGCTAGCATGCGTAGCCAACTTATCCATGGAGGCATTGCAATGTAGAACACCAGAAAAATCCTATGGCCTATATCTCAAGGACCAATGGTTACAATTCCAGATAAAGACTCTAGTACAAAGAGGCACAATTCCCTTCTAAGACTACAAGAAATTTATGGATCTGTGTGACCAAATCACATCAGAGGATAAGGAAAAGATGGCAGAATTCTACCTGCATAACATGGCCCTCATAGACAAGAATGTGTGGGACCCCAATGATAGGCTAGATGATCTGCAACTAATGGCCATGGCCTCATGGATGAACCATGAAGAGTTGAGGGTAGCAGAAATAAAAATATTGATGATAAAAGAGCAGAATGATCCATTAATGATAAGAGCTGAGCCATCAGATACCATGGCACTCATTAGCACACATAACCTGCTTTCCAATGATCCTCAGATTGCCCCTAGATATCTAAACAATCAAGCACAAGCCATTGCACACTTTGAGGATATGTAAAGGCTACTTGGGGATGACTGTGTGCATACATGCATGAGGAGATGGAACACCTTACCACATAGTCTGCAGATCAGGGAATATCATTCCCCCATGAGGTTGAAGGAGGCACTAAAAAGAGTGCCCATGTACAGGCGCTCCATGCAGAGGCTGAAGGTCAATTGGATTGGCCTCAAGCTGAGTACCCCACTGCTGTTAGGCATGTTGGAAGACAGAAGAGAAGAAGAAGAGGAGGAGCAATGGGAAGAGATAGACAAGAAAGTAAGATTCTATGACAAAGAAGAGTAGACCACATCAGAAGCCTGGGATGCTAGGGAGGCCACTAGGGCCATAAAGGATGAGGAGATGGACTAAGTTGGTTATAAAATGAGCAACACCTTTAGTAGGGGGGTGATGATGAGCCTCATAAATGGGTAATTATATGGGCTCATTTTACCTCCTAACCTAGTCAAATCAACCATTCTCTTAGCTTATTGTATGATTTTCTAATTATATTTATTCTTATGGAGTGAGTTGAGTTAGTTATGATGCCATGTGGTCTAACATGTGTTTAATGCAGATTATTAATGAATTTCAAGGTCAAAGTCAAGGATCCAGTGGAAAAATGGCAGCAATAACTCAAAGTGGACAAAGGACATGACTTATAGGAAGGAATACCCCTCATTTATTACTCCTCACTTTGAATTCCCCTTCATTCAACTTGGAGTACAAGTAGCCGAATCATGCACTAGAAGGCACCCGAGCAAGTGGAGGATGACTGATGATTATCTTGAGTTTTAGAAGCCAAACCTCCCTAATTTTAAGGAAGTTGTTGGTAGCTTCATTTTTATAAGTAGGGAGGCCTAGGGCCTCACTAGGGTCACATTTTTGTTGGATTTTTGCTTATGTAAACTCTGCTCCAACTTCGAGCTTATTATTTTGTGACAGTTTCATGTAATCTTGCTATTATTTTGATAATAAAGATGGAATCCTTTTTGAGCTAGCACTGAATTGCCTCAGAGGGCTGGAGCTCTTGGGTTAGGGCCCAATCCAAGTAGCCAAGCTCCTCTTTACTTGTATTTTTATGTTTTATTTCAGTTTGTAGATTAGGTTGTTGTTGGATGTATTTCTTTTAATGGTTAAGAATGGGTTTCTTTTGATGATTTAGTAGTTTTCTTCCATTTGTTCTTTCTGTAGTAGGTTAAGTAGTGATAAAGAGAATATTCAAAAGGCTAGCAATAGTGACTTGGCCTCTCTTCCTCCTTTTGGGACCATGATTTGAGCAAAGACCCTCTTTTTGCACCAAAAACACAGATTTTCCTCATTCATAGGACTTCTAGTGTTTGCAGCTTTTTAGTAGGTGAACAGTCCCATTTTTCTTTCCTTCAGATCATCTTCATCATGCTCACTTATTTATTTGCAATAGTCTTCTTTCATACTTTCCTTTCTTGCAGCATTTCTTAGCATTTCCATTCATAGATCATAGTTTCAACTAGTTTGATGCAATACTTTGTTTTTCTAGATGCACTCAGTTCATTGCTTGTTTGATCTTATTGGTTGACTTTCAGTTCCTTTGCAGTAGATCTCTTCTTGTAGTAGGCTAGCCTATCATCCATCAAAGCCTCCATCTAATCCATGCTCTACAGGTCACCCAAACCTCACCTCAATTCTGCCTTAGTTTCTTGCATTTTCCATAGAACTTCTTCCTCTCTCTTGGTGATTTATGGTATACCTTAGGCACCCTAACACCTCATTCCAACCTTCATCCACCTTTTCCACCCACTTGCGCACCCTCAAAATAGTGAAAATTGCTCTCGGCCTCCTCCTGTAGGCCTCCTGTAGTTGCCTTGTTTTCCTCCTGTAGATTTTCTTGTAGGCTTTCTTTTGAAGGCCGAGTGTGGGAAAAGCCTCCCGAAGGCCACCTGAGACCTCCTAGGACCCATCCACACCATCCTACATCCTCTCAAGTCCCAAAACCACCCTCCAATGCCACCTATTCACTGCCACATTTACACACAATAAATTACATGCATGTCAAATTCACATAAAAATCCAAAAAGATGTTTTTTGCTTATTTACTTCCAGAAATAGCTTAGTTAGATGTTGTTTACTTCCTTGAGTAGGTAATGGCATTCCTTTCATGGTTTTCATAGTGCTTTCTGCAAAAGTAGGATTAGTTGGTTAATTAAGGTTTACTTGGTTTGCTTTACATTTAAGCCTTTCTCCTTTCTACAGTTAGAGTAGCATCTATGGAGTAATCTTTCTCTCCTTTCATCACATATAGAGCTTCTTCTGGAATCCATAGAAGTTGGCTTGAGCTCCTAGTGATATTGCACTGGCTGACCAAGTGACAACCTGCAGTAAGAACTAGTACATGTGCATACAGCATCGATGCTTCCAAGTTTGTTACGAACTACAGGGTTGATAAGAGTAAAGTAAGCAACCCAGGATTTGTAGCATTATTACTGCAATACTGGTGCTCACCAAAGTCATTGATGAATTTTCTGAAATTCACATCAACCAAGAAAATGAAACCATGGAAGAATGCAATTTAGTCCAAGCTAAAGGACGAGAATGGTTAGGACAACATTGTTCAGCTACCTAGTAACCATATACCCAAAGGATTGGTGCCCCTAGAGAAGTTGTTTGATCATAATGATGTACCTTATAAGCCTGCCAAAAAAGAAAATGAGTCTGTTTTTCATAAACATAATGTGGGGAGTCCAGCCTATCCAAAGCATATAAATCTATCCATTCACTTGTCTTCTGCCCAAAGTTCCGAGTATTGCACCCTAATGGAGCAATTTGCTGATATTTTTGCTTGGGAATATAGTGATCTTAAAACCTATGACACAAACATCATTCAGCAAAAGATTCCACTGGAAAAGAACACTACCCCTTTTAAGCAGAAATTAAGACCTATCAGCCCTCTCTTATTTCATTTGATTGAGAAAGAAATCAAGAAGTTGTTGGATGCCAAGATCATAGTCCCCCTAAGGTATTCAAAGTGGATAGCTAACCTTGTGGTAGTAATAAAGAAGAATAGAGAAATCAGCCTTTGTGTTGACTTCAGGAATCTGAACAAATACTCTAAAAAAGACAACTATCCCCCGCCTAAGATGGATCACTTGCTGCAAAAAGTTTCAGGGGCTAAATTCATGTCTTTCTTAGATGGATTTTCATGTTACAATTAGATTGTTGTACATCCAGAAGATCAGGAAAAGACCTCTTTCACTACTCCTTGGGGCATTTTCAAGTACTCCAAGATGCCTTTTGGACTGATGAATGTTGGGGCTACCTTTCAGAGGGCCATGGACATAGCCTTTGTGGGAGAGAAGGACAATTTTGTCCTTATTTACCTTGATGACATAATAGTCTTTTCCAACACTCACAAGGACCATTTGCAACATTTGAAGAAGGTGTTTCTAAAGTGCAGACACTTCGAAATTTCTATGAACCCAAAGAAGTCACAATTTGCTCTAGAAGAAGGCAAAATTTTGGGACATATTGTTTCTACTGAAGGTGTGAAGATTGATTCAACAAGAGTTCAAGCAATTCAGACATTATCCATCTCAAGGTCAAAAAGGGACATTCAATCCTTCTTGGGTAAGATTAACTTTGTAAGGAGGTTCATTCCAAACTTTGCAGAGCTAGTGAAGCACATCACTTCCATGCTGAAGAAAGGATCATAGATAAAATGGACAGATGCCGCAAGAAGCTCTTTTGAAGCCATCAAACAAGCTATCATGGAAGCGCCCACTCTAATCAGCCTAGATTACACCAAGGAGTTTTATATCTTCTCTTTTGCCTCTTATGATACACTTGCAGCAGTTTTGTTGCAGAAAAATGATGAAGGCATAGAGCACCCCATGGCCTTTTTCAGCAAAACTCTAAGGGATGTTGAACTAAGGTACGACCTTATTGAAAAACAATCTTATGCTCTCATAAAATCTTTAAAGACATTCAGAATTTATATTCTACATTCCAAAGTGGTTGCATATGTACCTTTAGCCTCAGTAAAAGATTTCTTAACTCAGCCAGATATTGATGGAAAGAGAGCTAAATGGATTGCAAAATTCATAGAGTTTAACATAGAGGTGAAGCCCACTAAGCTTTTCAAAGGCCAAGGATTGGCTAAACTTATGGCTATCGAAAATTGTAGTTTGTTAGACATAAATTGCAAGGGTTCAAATTCAGGTGATCAACAAACAAAGGAAGCAGTAGAAGAGCAAGAGCAGAATCAGTCTTTGGCTGAAAATCTAGCCACCTGTGAATGGTATTCCAATATAGTTCAATTTTTGCAGAAGCTAGAAGTCCCTCCAGGGCTTAGCTCAAGTCAAGCCTGGGCCATTAAGCTCAGATTAGCCAAATTATGCATTAATAAAAACCTACTTTATTGGAGAGACCCATTAGGAATCCTCTTGAGATGCTTAGATAAAAGAAAATCTATGGAAGTCAGGCACTAGTTCCATTCTAGCATCTATGGAGGGCATCATTATTGGAAAAACACAGCCCACAAGATCCTGAGAGTTGGGTATTATTGGCCTACTTTGTTCTTTGATGTGTGTTCTTTTATGAGGTCTTGTGACAAATGTCAGAGGTTTGTAGGAAGACAACAGCTAAAATCTCTGCCCTTGAAGCTAGTACACGCCAATGGTCCCTTCCAGCAGTGGGGCTTGGACTTTATAGGTGAGATCAACCCACATTCCAGTGGCCAACACAAATGGATCTTGGTAGCCACTGATTATTTCACCAAGTGGATTGAGGCTATACCCACTAAGAATGCTAATCATCAAGTTGTCATAAAGTTCTTGAATGAGAACATTTTCACTATATTTGGGTGCCCAACCAAACTAATCACTGATAATGCAGCAGCTTTCAAGGCAAAGCAATTGGCAGACATCACTGAATCCATGGGCTTTCAATTGGTGCATTCTACCTCATATTATCCTCAAGGAAGTGGCCTAGTAGAATCATCTCACAAGAGTCTTGTAAGGATAATCAAAAAATTATTGGAGGACAAAAAAAAGAGCTGGGATTCTAAGTTGAAGTTTGCACTGTGGGCTGACAGAGTTACCAAAAAGAAGTCCTTAGGAAATTCTCCATTCAAGCTAGTTTATGGCACTGATGCTATTTTTCCTATCCAGCTGATTCTCCCTGTGGCCAAATTATTTCAAGAAGAACAGGATGAGACAAATGACATGGTAAGGAGAATGAATAACCTGGTTGAATTACAGCAAATCAGAGAGTAGCTGGTTGAGAAGTCAAAAGTTCATTAGAATAAAATCAAAGAAACCTTTGACAGGAAGGAAAAAGTGGAAAATTTCCAAGTTGGTGATTGGGTTCTCAAATTGGATGCATTGAAGGAAAAGAAAGGTGATCATGGTAAGTTTGACTCCTTATGGATAGGCTCATTTCTCATCACTCAAATTCAACAGAACAATACCTTTATTCTACATAGTCTGGAAGGAGAAGATGTTTTTGGTGGCCTGGTCAATGGGTGGTTCTTGAAACTTTATTTCATTTAAGGCTTTAAAGCCTTGATATTGTAAATATGTTGTTCAGCTTTTATTTTCTATGAAAAATAAACTCCATGCCCAATGGAACATTAGGAGATAGATTTCATTTTGGTTTTATAGGAAAGGCATTGGTATGTGGTTCTTGAAACCTGAAATGGAGGCTTTCATCCCTAGAAGGAACTAGTGTTAGCCCCTAAGGTGCAATGCTGCTATTCTTAGCGAAAATGTCCCATGTTTCAGATCTGATGACTACATCTCCTCTACTCCACTTTAGCCATAAGCCAGACTTCAAAATATTACTCTCGCATCTATAATTACATTAGGTCCCGATCCAAATGGATCCAAATATGCTCTCTAAGTCTTCAAAAGCTAGTAAAATCAGGCCAAAGATCAAAACCAACGCAGGAGAAGAAACCTTAGAATGGCGGAAGAACATTATCGGGAGGTAAAAAACCAAGGAAACAATGAAAAAACTAAGTATAGGAGGTCTGAACAGTGATATGCACAGCAACCATCAGATCTGATCAATCAATGATCTAGATTTGATTGGTGGATCGCAATCGGTGGTCAATCAACGGATTGAGGGTGGACCATATGAAACTTGCGATGGCGACCGACATAGTCAACTAGGACCGTCAATCAAGTGTACAGATCGACAGCCCACGTTGCATCACAGGATCGCTATTAGAGAACACAATAGAGTGCTCACCATTGGCCCAGAGCATGAGCAATATGCAATTGCGATCAATCGCATCAGCGGATCGCAATCGGGGAAACATTATGTAGCAGGGCCTTTATACATGTATATGTGTGATGCGATTAGCTAGACTCAATGGCTATATAAGCATTATTGCATAGATTTTCAGATCCGCCGAAAGGCATTTGTTAATGTATTTTCACATATTTTGTTATTTAACAAAACATAAAGGGACAACACTGATGTGATAAAATCTGGACCCAAAGGGGTTCGGGAATGAAAATATATAATATTTCAGATCCACCAAAGCCATTTTTTGAGGATTTTTAGTGTTTTTTAATGTATTTCAAAATACAAAAGGAAACCTTGGAAACAAAGCTGAAGCGGCTGCAATAGTGATTAAGGGCAGACCCAATAGGGGAATAGACCATATTTGAGGGCTTTTGAAGTCTGAAATGAACTGTGTTTTGGTGGAATTTCATAGTGTTGCAACATTTCTTCGTGTTAACAGAAAGCGGCCATTTAAAGGATTTCAAAGGCCCAATGCACTCATCCAAACAAAGGCCGAGAGACATAGGCCAGAGAGATAAAAAGCCACAGTACAATGTAGCCAAAACCAATAGAAGTGATCATGGAGCATCGCTAGCATGAGCGAGCCCCTTGATAGCACAACAAATTACTAGAATGTGGTTACTCTACTATTAGAAAAGAAACCTCCGAGTTCATGCATGTCTAGTCATGGCATCAAGTCATTGAAAAGACAGAGGATAGATTAAGACACTTCGAGCCTTTGAGAGCTCAGGAGCATTGTAAAAAAGCCTATAAATGGCTGAAAGTTAGAAGTATGAAGGGTTCAAATTTTGGGGATTATGGATACTTTGCTCCTCTAGGTTCTCATCTTCATTCCAACGATATAAGCTTCTTTTGCTCTTACATGTTCAATTCCCATTTTCTCTTATGTTCTAAGCTTGCACTTGAATAGGTTATTCATGTTTTCTTCTCTGTCTAATGCTAGATAACTATCATCTTATCTCTGCATTGATAAATTAGATTTGCAAGCTTTATTTACTTCCTGTAGCTAGCCATTCATATGTGTTTATGTATGAATTTGCTAGTACAATCGGTATTCTCCATCTATCCATTGAATCTATAAACTATTGAGCATTAGTGGTCTAAAGCCTTGTAAAGCTGAAGGTGTTCATGCATGTCTTGAGTGAAAACAGAGTTGAAACAATCGTCTGACTTGATCCAAACCATCATCCATTCCAATAGTTTAGAGAACAATATTGAAGATTTATATGTTACCAAGCATCTCCGAGCTACAACCTAGGAGAGCTTCCTAGAGTGATAACAGGTATGACATCCAGAGTATGACAGAACAAATGCACCCATTCAGGTTGTGGCTCTTCCCCATAGATCTTTGTCCATTTCACAAGGTATGTACATGGATCATCCCATCCATCATACTTGTCTGCTAGCCACATCTGCTATTTCCCAAATCATAGGCACATCATCCTTCTACATCCGCGCCAGTCCTCAAAACTTCTTTGATGCGTACCCCACCATCTTGTGGCTGTAGCATGTAGTGCCCATTTCAGAGCATCAAAACTCTGCTATTCTAGCACTTCTCTTTAAAATTTGTTTAGGAATTCATCCACCTCTATCAACCCGTCATACATGGGCAGATCCCTTACCTCCATTGTCACACAGTGTAGTGATCTTACCATCATGTTACAATTGAGCATGGTTACCTCATGTAACTAGTTCTGCCATCGTTCTATTTCCTCATTTGAATATGATGTGCAGGAGCTTTCGCACTCACACAAAATCCTACCATCCACAATAGGATTCACCTGATCCTATTCTTGGGCATTTATCTTCTAGATACAGTCTAGATTGTCGTCACCCTCATCATCATGCACTAGCTCTGTGTAGAGCAATCCTTTCGCAAGGTCTAAAGGTACCACTATGCGCAGTGAATTTTTCTCAAAAATCATTTTGTGCTTCTTCAGGTTTATTACTCCGTTCATGTCAGTGGCCCAACCAATTCCTAGTAGCGCAGGATAGGGATTGTTCTCATTGACAATCTCTATCACTTTGAAATCTACAAGTGCGCTCGCACCTTCGATGTCTACCATTATTCCCTACAATCTTCCCATCGGTAGGATCTTCTATTGGTTCGCCATTCACAATTGAATAAGGGAACATTGCAACACAAGCCTGCCCATGTGCTCCCATGTCTGCTTTGGCAGTATGTCCGCGTTTGATCCTAAATCCAGAATCACTTCATCCATTTCATATTCTTTGATTTGTGTAGTCAATCTCATCTATATTCTTGTTCACGTTGTGTGCTTTCCGAGCTTCCGAACTACGCACGGTTCTCCTGACCAAGTGCACCTAATGATTAGTTCCTGCATTCCTTTCACAGCCTCGTTATCATGCAACAACTTCATACATGTCTCCAGAAAGGTAGTGAGCATTGAAGGATCCATCTCCAGTTCTAGTTGATCCTTACTACCTGAAGTGAAGGCCTCCGTGAAGCTCTTCTTAGCTTCCATGAATGTCTCCTTTACACGCTCCAAATCAAATTCAAGTTCCTTTTTAGGAGCCTTGCAAACCCAAGCACTTTCTTCGGGTTGCTTGCCTTTGTCATCTCCTATCATGATACCTCTTCGGAGCATGATGTTACATTTGGGTCCTCTGCATGCGGCTCAGACCTCATCATTTGCAGATTCTGAGTCAGGGGAGGCTGGAGTATTCCTTTATCGCGCAGCCTCGCTATTAGTGTAGGGCAGTCCTCCATCTCATGATCAAACTGGGTACAATATAAACATGATGCTCTCATCAGATTTGTACAATCATGGGAATAATGCCCTAGCCCTCCGCAATTGTAACAAATCAACTTTCTGTGACCCCTTCCTAGTCCCATTCCACCTCGACCTCGTTCACGCCCCTGAAATTCAATGCACACCATCCCTGCATTTTGACTGAGGGCTCGTGTTTTGGTCCGCACCCTGTAGGTAGGGGTCTGATCCATCATCAATTCATAGCTTCTGCAGGTGCATTCATCATGGCCTACTAACCTACAAAAATTACAAAACAACTATTGGGACATCTGCGTATACTTCTGTAATAGGTGACAGTTATTTGTAGCATGCTTTCCTCCTATCTGACAAATCGCACACCAAAATGTAGGCACCTCTCTCAGTCCTACTTGTGCCTCTGGTCTTAATGGTGTTAACACTCAGGTTGTCCCTAGGCTCCTGTAGGGATACAGCTGAGGTAACCACAAACCAATCTTTGGATTGCAGATTCTAGCCCACCTGCAATCAGAGAGGGCTCTCTCTTAATGATTCAACTTTGTTGATGATTTTAGGCTAGCTTTTGGCTCAGGGGTTTTTGTTGTGTTTGGATGGAAGGAAAATGCTTTCAGGCAGAGAGGAAATTTATGAAGTGATAAGTTTCAAACCATTGGGCATGGAGTCATGGGTTAGGATTATCAGTGCGTCTTTCTGGTCATAAGAGAAGTAATGAAGAAGGATAGCTGCTCATAACACAATCTTCAGACTAAGAGGATGAATGATATGTAAGGAATGAGAGGCACTTAAGAATCTCTCATTTAACTTAACAAAGGGAAAGGTGATCTCTATCTAGGGGCACTGAAGAATCCCTAGATAACTGTCTTGGGTTAATGCAAACATGAGCCATGTGGAATTCATATTTATTCTTAAACAGAGGAAAACATAAAGAAACAACAGAAATTGAGCATAGAGTGTATTTAAACAAATTCTAAGCTAAT
>APFE030480589.1:5306-27901 GCA_000404065.3 Pinus taeda | reverse complement strand
AACAACAGAAATTGAGCATAGAGTGTATTTAAACAAATTCTAAGCTAATCTTTCTTTCTGTTGTTTAAGAGCGTAATTCATGAATGAAAATAGAGGTAAGAAGCACTTATTGAGTTATGCAATAGCACGGGAATTCCATAATCACTCTTCAACCAGTAAACACAGTGAACAATCCGTTCTCCAAGGCTCATAAGCAGTCTTTGATTATAGAAACTTATTAGATATTACAGTGCGAGTCTCTCCCGGAGAAAAATCAGCTAGAGATAGCTTGTTGACTAATCAATCAACCAACCAACCCATAATACAGTATTCAGGGCTGTCTTTATAGTGCAAATATCTCAAACTATTTATTACAATTGACCTAAAACAGGTTTGCAAAAAGAGCTTTCTAAACCTAAAATTGTGCCAAAATTAAATGCAGGTAAATATCTATTGAACTGTGTCAGAGGTAGCTGGATTAAAAAGAGTGCAATGTGGCCCTTGGAAGCTCGATGCAGTACTGATGGAATAACTGTGCTTTGGGATTTGCAGTTCTATTCTGGTGTGAGTTTAAATGTGCAATAACCATGATTTGAGAGTTTTGAGTGGCCTCGCCCTCTTTCTTTGACTTTGTTGGAAGGTATTAAATTTTCTCCTGCTTTGGGCCACTGTTAAGATCTTCGCTGATACTCTTTGCCGCTACATTGATGGTCTCCGCCGCTTTCTGATACTCTTTGACATGTTTTCTCTCTGTGAATTTGATCTAATACTCTTTAATCTCTGTCTCTGGTCTCTTCCTGTCTTCAGATCGGTTTAATTTGGCAAAATCGGGCAATTTCGGGCCTTTTCGGTGCAAAACGGGCCAAGGAATCAAAATATTCCCTAAAGATTCCCCAATATGGCCTATTTCCCGTAGCGATGCGCTATTAGCGCTTCGCGCTAATCGCACATCGAAAACTGCATCCATTTCTCATTCCGGAGCTCCGAAGCACGATTTTTCCTCTTGTGCGAATTTTCGGTTTTTTGGCTACTGACATCAGTAGTACGGCAGATGATGTCAGCATGCTGATGTCATCAAGGTGATGTGGTAGTACGACGCGGTGATGTGGCAGGGTGACGTGGACCGGGCGCAGACAGGGTGAGGTGATGTGGCAGGATGAGGTGGCGCTCCTATTATGTGAGGGGAGGGCAGTTTTCCCTGTGCATCGGATCGCCTTTGGTATGGAGGTGGTTTCTGTCAGGGGCGGCCCAATGCAATGGGAGGCCACCACCTGTCCCAGTGTACAACGGGAAAACCATCGGACATCGGGTGGTAACCTACCATCGTAATCGGGCACGCGATGTGATCAAGTACCATTAGATCTGGGGGAGGTAATTCGACGATGGACGGGAAAGGGAGATGCACGGGGTTTAGAAAAGGTGCGCGCACGTTAAAGGCTCAATTTTTCGTGGCGCGCTGGGTTTTTAACTTTAGAAAATGGGTAAATGTGTTTGCGTGGTGAAAACCTATCAAACAAACATTAATATTTTTCACAGAAGAATGCACGGGGAGGGTTATTTAGCATTTGGAGAGGGTTCCCTTAGTGTTTGGAAGGGGTCCATACACTTGGGAGTGGAAATTTTTGCAGAGGGAGGGTTCTTACTAAAGTTCAGGTGACTTAGTAATTCCCAGTGAAGTATTTATGGTTATATTTCAACCAGGGGGAGGGGATATTTATATAAGGGGATTATCTACATAGTTTTAGTAGGGGGATGGGAAAAACATAGGGAGTTAAATAATAGTGTTAGTAGTTAATATGGAGATGACAAAGAAAGCGCTAAGTTTCAGAAATCTTAGGCTTGAAAAGGGGAGATAGAACCTTATAGAGAGAGTATGCATTCTCTTTGAGTGAAACAGGTCTTCACCCAAGCTAATGACATGAAATGATGAAACTAAGAGATATCAAGTAGATCTTGACCTCTTTTTAGGGAAATTAGTTAATGATTTGGGGGAGATGGAGAAAGGAGGTTAGTTATGCATGTTTTGAGCTCTTTCACATAAAACTGCCTGGTGATTGTGTCCTGAGTAGAGATGACACCCTGAAAACATGGAACTGATCAACAATCAAGATTCTGCAACCTTAAAACTACCTACCCAGCCTACTTACCTAACATTTTTTCTTCTTCTGGTTGGGTGCACTTAGACTTGCAGACCCATCATTTCAATTTTTCTTTTTATGCCTTCCTATCTACAAACTACCCTTTTTTCTTCCAGGGGCCCAGATTAAGCAGTTGGGCTCCTATGATTCTCTACCTATCTAAGAATCTGCCAAGATTAAGCTGTTTGGACAAATTTTCATCCTCTATATTCTAAAACAGGAAATTGAAACCTAGGGAGACCAAGATTAAGTTGTTTGGACCTCCCTTTAGCTGAAAATTGTACAAAACTGGAATAACTTCTCAAAATTTGGAAAGCAGTTAGATAAAGTCTGAGTAGCCTTCTTTGCTTGGTGACTGTTTTAGCAAATATGGAGCATTGCAGCATGCAAAGTATGACATATTTGGTCTGTAAAAATGTCAATCATGAAATATGAGTAACCTGCTACAGCAGGAGGCTAACAAATGGCATCAACCCTCCTCCCGCCAAGTAGTCATGCCCCTGGCCTTTGCATTTTATGCACCATACCTCCTCGAGCACCTCTGGTTGAGTTGTCCTATCCTATTTCAAACTCTACATTTCTAAACATAAATTTTGCAGTTGCACATGGATTTGTTAGACTCCCAGGCCATGATCTTGTATTGGGGTCTTGTGCAGTCTCATTGCAATCTCCAAAGCTTCGACCTGGGTGGACAACTTCTGCTGTGGCAGCATCATCCTTAAGTACGACGTTAGTGACACTACAAACCATGCATGGTGTTGTCCATCCGTCAAGGTCATGTTGGCTTCACGAATCATACTCTTTAGTCACTAATTGAGATCCCAAGGGGTCTTGCCTAGAAGCATCGTGATTTCCTTAAACTTGATAATCGATTGTGTCTCCGATTTTGGCCTGCTAAATTCCTTGTTCAACGCAGCCTGGATATCTGTGATACCCACATTTGGATGGTCATTAGAATGCTTAATGTACCATGTTAGTGTGCGATATTGCAATACACTTACCAGCGTTTCCTTCTTTATATTGTCATCCATGACTCCTTGTGCTTCCCATACAGCTTTTACCATGAACCAAAATTGGTCCGGATCTTCGTTCCCTACTCCTCTGAATACCGGAAATTTTATTGCACTCGCCATATTGAACTGTGATGGTGGCAGAGGTCGTGTGGGTGGAGATGGGGCTAAATATGGTGAAACTAGTGGTGGTGTAGGTGGAGGTGATATGTGTCGAATTCATTGCCTTATCAAACTGATCACACTTCTTGGTGAAATTTTCACGATCTCTTCCTCGCTTTCTCGCCGAGGCGAAATAAAGGGGCTATTTTCTATTTCTACAGTCTCACTCCACATCGCCCCAAACATCAATTTATTTAAATAACCCACTTTCCACACAATAGCATTTTAATCCAAGTGTTCAAAGATTTAATGTACTTACCTCGTTGTCCTTTGAGGAAGCATCGTTATGCCTCGCTATATCTGACTGAAGTATCTACCATGAATTCGGTGATAAATCCTCCTATAATTCGATCAAGCCAATGGTCCACAACGAACGCGATCTTATCTTCCGATGCTTCTAGTCTGCACACCAATTCTGGAGTCAACACACTCTGTTTGTCGAGCCTACAACTTCCCTAACTGTCTACTAGCTTCACGATCCACTCATACAACTCAGAGGGGAGGGATGCAAAGAAAATTTTGTGGATTTCCATATATAATTAGTGCTCTAAACACTGTTCCTTTGATACTCACGATTCCTATTTTCCTGCGCCACAAACTCATGAATTATTTTGTCCAACCACCCCTCAGTTTCTTTCTTCGTCAGATTCAAGTGACATGACATCAGACATCCCTTATGCAAATCTCGGTTCCGACAACGGAACCATTTGTTGGCTTGTTGGGGCCTGACCCAGGTTCGGAGGTGATTTAGCCAAACAAATCCCGATACTACTGGCCCTTTCGTCAATAGTCCGTAGAGCGCGCACTGAGGTCTCACCCGAAGTAGTATGGGAGAGTGCTAGAAACAAGTTTCCGCACCCTAAAGATGTTTGTTGGGTTCAAGTCGTCTGTGGTTCGAACCTGCACGCACGTCGCTACGCAAACTTACTCGTACCTCGCAGCCTGTGATGCTACCTTTGCGCAGCCCTACTCGGGGGTTGAACAGTGTTATTACCCAAGTCCTTAGTAATCTGGTATTAGTTAATTAACTTATCTTATTTGTATGATTTCAGTTGTACTTAACAATATTCACAATTCATACAAGTGCGCATAGTAAAGAAACATTATATTCGCAAATGATATCAGACATGTAATAACTCAGAATAGATACATAGAATTGGTAACAAAACCTTTCTTTATTAATCTCTTCTCCAGTTACAGACTCAACTCCACCCTGCACACTCCGCTGCAGGGGTCCGCACACTCAGCTGCGGACTCTATTTAGCCTCTGTGCACTCAACTGCAAAGTCTTTTCCTACTCTATGACCCAAGACACACTTCACACTTTTACTTAATCTCTAAGGCCCTTCATGCGTGTTCTATATTCCATATGATTAGATTCTTTTACAACTTAGAGCCTTGCTCTATTTATACAATCCCATGGTCTGTGGACCATAGGTAGGCTGACATTACATTCAAAACTTAGGGTGGAAAACCCTATGATTCTAACATACATTTCACGCCCACAATTCGTGGTGCTTTACAATAATATCAACTCAAAACTTGGCCTTTGAGCCCCAAAACATGCCGTGGGGGGATTCCATACCCAACACATTGTATTTATCAAGTGAACCATCTGCTTTGTATTTGATCTTATACATCCATTTGCAACCAATGGGTTTGACCCCTACAGAAGGATCCACTAACCTCCAAGTTCCATTCTTAATACGTGCATCATATTCCTTTTGCATTGCATCCTTCCATTCATCACAATTACCATCTTCTTCAAAACAATTAGGTTCGCTAATTGTACAATGATTGAATTCACAGTCATGAGAAACATTTCCTTAATCACCTTTAGAATAAATTCCTATTTCAAGATCATCATACTTGGTTGGAAAATTTTGAACACATGTAAATCTTCCTAAATGTTACTGAGGTGGTTGTGATGGTTCCTCATCTTGAAAAACATGCTCTTCAAGAGCAATTTTTGGTCCTACAAAAGCATTACTATCATCCAAATTTTCTTCAGCAATAACATTATGATGAGTCAAAGATGGAAGAAACACAGACTGATCCAGAATGGGAACACCCCCTTCAGTGTGTGGAACATCATTATCATATTCGAAATAGAACTTCTTAGATGAAAATTTCTCCAAATGAGCCAGTTGCCTATCAATAGCAGAATTAATTTTATCTGATTCAATGAAAATAAAATCTCTGGAAAGAATGAACTTATTTTTCTCCTCATCATACAAGCTATAAGATTTGGAAGTAGTAAAATATCCCAAGAAAATACATTTGTGACTTCTAGAACCCAACTAGTTGCATTGACTTTTAGGAATTAATGCATAGCATAGAGAACCAAAGACTCTAAAATGTTGAACATAAGGAATATGATTATACCACATTTCATAAAGATATTTATTATTGATGACAGAAGAAGGACAATGATTGTGAATATAAGCTACACAAAGCACTGCTTCTCCCCAAAACATCAAGTTAACATTCTTAAAGAACATCATAGATCTAACCATATTAAACAAAGTCTTAGTCATATGTTAAGCAACGCCATTCTATTGTGGATTATAAGGTATGGTAGTCTAATGTTTGATTCCATTGTCCTTCAAATATTGTTCAAAAACATGAGAAGTATACTTGCCATGAATATTAGTTCTAAGAATGCCTATATCCTGTTAAGTTTAATTTTTTAATCATCAATTGAAAATTTTTAAGAACTTCAAACACTTGTGACATATTCTTCAAAAAATACACCCAACACATTCTTGAGTAATCATCAATAAATGTTAGCACATATTTATTTCCATTTGCAGTTGCAATAGGCATAGGTCCACATAAATCTGAATGCATGAGACCTATTTTTCGTGAAGATATGAAAGAATAACTATGAAAAGGTTGTTTACAATGCTTTCCTATAATATAGGCATCACAAGGTGTAATATTTCTTGGAACTATCGGAAGACCTTTAATACCTTTCTTTTTCATAATTTTGATGCTTCCATAATTGATGTGCCCAAATCAAGCATGCCACAATGAGTTGGGAGACAGGATATCACTTTGTTGCACCAAAAGAGCAGAACTTTCACTTGAATTAGTAGATGAAGTACCATTTAATTTTAAAAGTGTACCTTCTTCCACACCGGTAATAACAACTGCATGATCATATGCTCTTCTTATCTTGATGATGCCATAAAATATATGAATAGAATGCCTCTGCTGTCGAATATGGATAAGAGATATCAAATTGCGTTCAAACTGTGGAATATAATGTACATCATGTAGAACATAATCTGCAAAATTTAATATCTTCAAACGAATAGACCCAATGTGAGATGGTTTAATTTGAGACTCGTCAGCAAAGTAAACAACACCATCAATATCATCATTGAATGTTTCAAAAAAATCTCGCCTAAATGTCATATGAAAAGTGGCTCCTGAATCCAAAATCCAACTATCTCGTGATGAAGAAAATGCAGTGTTGAAAACATCATTCATATTAAAATTATAGTGAGCAACAATGTAATGGGTAGGCTCTGATGATATTCCTTTTTCTGGTGGTGGTTTATCTTTCTTTTCACTTAATTTTGCTCTCCATTCACTGAATTTCTCCCAATGGATTTTACAATTAGTAGAAGTATGACCAATTTTACCACATCTAAAACATTTGATAGTTGGTCTACCATTAAAATTCCTTTGTTGTCTATCATTTTGTTTTCTATCTTCTTGATTATTCCCCCCCGGCCTCTATAATTTCTCCTACCATGATCCTACTACTTTTATTACCTCTAAAATTTTCAACATGAGAATTTTTATCCTTTTGTGCAAGGCACAAAGCTTCTACATTAGAGTTAGGTGGAGCCTCTTTCTTCCCAAATGATTTTTCTCTCTCAGCTATTTTGCTTACTAGTTTATCAAATGTAATGTATTTTAACTGCCCACTAGTTTGGAGAGATTCCAAATAGTTTGAACAAACAGGGTGAAGGACTTTTATAAAAGTTGTAAGCTATAAATCTACTTTAATTCCAGTGGCTTTTATATCATGAAAAATGGCTTTTATTTCAAAGGCACTCTTCAAAGGATCATTATCCTTCATCTCCAAATTAAACAACTTTAACAATAACTCAATAATTTCGAGTTCTGAGTTTGAATCCTACAATTCTTTAACTTATTTAGTGCTTCGAATGCAGTGCCACAAGAAACAATATATTTGCTTACCTCTTCTATCAGCGATGTAGTTATTAATGCATATTCCTCATTGTTTTTTGTCTCCCAAATTGCATGCTCCTTCTCATTATCAGGTGGATCTGGTGCAATTTGTTTTCCATCACTGTCCTTCTTGCCTTGACAAACTTCCCACAAATCGTTTAAAACAATGGCACTTTTAAGCTTTCTAAACAACTCTTGATAATTTTCCTTTCCATTAAGAACAAATCTAACTATGGAAACTATTGAAGTCATAATTGTTATGTAGCCAAATATTCTTCAAATCCTTTCAAATTCAAAAAATATGCAATACGTATGAAAATATATAAATTCGTTTCTCCTCTTATTTTAACAAAGTTGGCTTTGTGGTTTAGTGGTAAGTTTCAAAAATAGCTTAGCAAAGAGCTAGGTTCAAATCTTATTAGCCTCCAAAAATAAATTTTATTTTACCAATGGCCTCTTAAAAAATATTTTTATTTAAGCCACCAAAAAATATATATCCTTGCCAGAAAATTGACCACTCTTCAATAATTTTTTTTATTCAAGCCACTAAATTATTTATACTTCATTTAAGTATCCTTCAGAAATTTATTTGTTGCAGTAAATATAAATACTATCCTTCAGAAATTTTACTGTCATTAAACTCATGTTTACTGCGGTAAATGCAAATACTATCCTTCAAAAATTTTGCTATGATTAAAATCTTGTTTACTGCCATAAATGCAAATACTATCTTTCAGAAATTTCATTGTAAGTAAACTCCCATTTGATGCATTAAATGCAAATAAATCCTCCCAAAATTAAAATAACAAGCGGCCCTTAGATGCATGGAACTTAGACTTTTAGCAAACATTCCAACAATTATCGGTACTAAACTCAACTCAGTATTGGAAATTTGTATTCTAATTTCTAAGGATATGTTAAAAAATAAATTATGCCACTCAATTTCTCCAATCGTCTTTCATTATGAATGAAAGATATGAAACTTACAAAGAGTCAATAGTTTGGGAATCCCACTACATTGCTCCACTGGATTAACCTTCTGTTGCACTCTATCTTCATAGTCTTCACTCTCCGTGTCTCCTTTACGCCATAGACTTCAAATTCATGGAGTTTAGGAACAACTCAACCATGCTTTGATACCACTGTACAAGCCCAAATAAACTCCACAATGAAAGAACAAAATGAAAGATCATCATATTAATGATAAAATTACTTATTTATACATGTGAAATCTAGGTACGAGACAGTTGTGTCTCAGTAACTTATTAACTGTAAAAACGAAATGTAAAACTAATTACATATTATACAATATACAATAAAAATCTTGAAGGATTAGTTTTTTTTTATCTGTGATGATGTTTTATAATTATTTTATGTGTAGGCTGAATCTCTTAAAAAAAATGGAGACGTGCCAGAAGAACATAAGCTAAATCCTTGTACACATGATCAAGAGTAAACTATTCAATTTGGTCATTTCAATAGCGTTGTGAATGCATGATCAATCATAGATTATTTAATTTGGTCATAACAAAGAGTATCGTAAGTAGATGCTAGAGGGATCTTTTAAAGTTGTAAGAAGAGATATTCTTGCAAAACTATGTCAAACTACCCCTAATGTGATTAGTTGATTTACACGGGTTCTTGAAGACTACTTCAATTTTCTTGGTACAAATATGTGATGGGGTGGTTAGCTTGAATAAAAGATGAAGTAGATGAGCTATATGCAATGTATTAGGATAGCCAATTGGAAGTAGAAGTTAGGAGAAGAGTCGTGGTTTTGGATGTTAGATGGTGTTAAGGATTCAATATATGTTTTTATCTATTAAGAGGTGGCATTTAAGACTACTTCGAGTTGGATGTGTGGACATAGTAGTAGATTATTAGCAGGATGTGTTGATATATTAGATTGTTGGGCTAGACTTGTTTGAAGATAAAGTAGGGAGGTTAATAGTGGATAGTGATGGAATTGAGAAGTGCATTATAGAACCCAGTATGGAGGGGAATATCACAAATGATTTTACAATGCTGGTAGAAATATCTATATATATCTATATCTATATCTTATATCATTATATATTATATATTATATATATATTATCCTGAATGTTTACCTAAAAACTAAAAAATTGTTCACCGATGACTGATCCATACCACAGAAATTGGAGAAATTGTTCATCAAATAAAACTCAAAAAATATAAGTGTTAAATAATCCACACATTAATAGATTTCATCACTTTTATAAGTTCTGAGAAACATTTGAATTAGAGGAATTCACATGTAAGGTCAACAGAGACCTCTCGATATTTATCCTTAATAATAGTAATAAAAACTATGTTTCATAGAAACTCCTGTTTTTGCTAAAGAATCTACTTTTTTGTTATGTTCCCTGAACATGTCTGTTAAAGACACTTGTTGGAATTGATCCTTGAATGAGAGAATCTTTGCCATCACTCCTTCCAAACCAATTTTTGAATGTTGGAGATTTTGTTCATATAGTCAATTATCAACTTGGAGTCCCTAGGATCCTGTAACTCCACCACCCTCCTCTCAAGTGCAATCCTAAATGAAGCTGCTAGGGCTACAATATCTGCCTAACTTTTGGAATCTACAACAACCTGGAGAGACAACCTATGTGTTGGGCTTACATATAGGCACCCCCTAGCTCTATAGTTCCTTGGGTTGGCATGGGATGCACCATGGCTTTGTTCTATCAATCAACAATGGATTAAAATGTCTCTGATTTTGCACCTTAACTTTAGTTTTATACTATTTAAAGTAGAATTGAATTCAATAAAAAAAAATCTAGAGAAAATATACAATTATCAAAAATGCTTTCGTTTGGTGAGTGTCATAAATCTTAACAAAATGCAATTGGAACGGATTTGAAATCACTTATAGTTTTTTAATCAACCTAAGATTTAAAACCATTTACTTGAGTACCCCCTTCCCATATTCTAGCTTGATTTAGCAATGTCTCGGAGGTTGCCCATAATCGCTATGTGAAATGGAATTCAAAGAACAAGTGGTAAACTATCACCTTTTGTTGTCTGTGGGAGATAGCACATACCTAGCCCATGTTTGAATCTTATTTGAAGGAAATCCCAGGTAGGAATACTATTGGATAGTGCCATCCAGAAAGAACAATTTACCATTTATAACTCCTTTCATCTTCTTGACTATGTCATCACCATTCCTTAACCATTCTAACATCCATCATGAAAAGAGAGTAACCTAATGTTAGGGTTTATTAACTTGTAGAGGCATCTTTACTAGGGAAGAATTTCTTCATCCTCCTTTAAGCTTGATTGCATTGTGAATGAGAGACTAGTATATCTCGATCACTCTTGAGCCAGGTCCTTCTTCCAAGCCTAATTCACCTTCAGACTTCCATTCCTTTCTCCAAGGAATTATTTGAAGGGCTGATGATGAATCCCTCAAAAAATGTATATTGAAATTTTGGAGATTGGCTCACGATTCTTTTGATGAAAGGTATCCCTTTTTCCTCAATCCTTTGGTTTGGCCCCACCCTAACTTTTCTTCCATTAATGACTTTCCTAGCTAGTCACGAGCTTCCTATTTGGCAGGATCCCTTCCATGATTTCCAAGTATATAATGGTTTTGATAAGTCTTTGGTTCATTCGAAAGCCATTTCTCAAAATATAATGGTTCTACTACCTTCATCCTCCTAATGATGTGCCAAAGTCCTTCCCATTTAAAATATGCCAAAGACACTTGGAAACTAGAGACTTCCCAAACATATTTATATTTTTTAACGGTCCAACCACTTAGGGATTTTGGTTTCAATAATAGTATCCAGTTAACCCAAGCCATGACATCACATTCTCTTTTCCATATTCATTTTCTTTTGAATCCCCATCAGAATATGAGCACTAGATTGTCAATATATCAGTGTTGCTCTAAACACTAACTTTACAATACTTAGTCACCCTTAAGGGATAACCACTTGTTACACCAAACTTCAACTCTTCTTTAAATGTTGCTATATAGCCATATCCAAGTGTTGAAGCCACATTCATTGGCTTATAAATAGAAACTGAGATACTTTATCTTTTTGGAATGGGACCTCTGTGTATTGTAAAATGGTTTTCAAATGCATTCTTTAGCCTTTTGGAATCATATGCAGAACAAATGATTATTTAACATTGTTAGCATTAATTTTTATACTTGTAGCTTTCATATGTATCTTCAAAATTGCTCAAAATTTGAGAGCATCCTCTATGGTGAAGCCATGAAACCTTGTTGTAAGCTTTGGAAAGATCCAATTTTATGACGAAAGCAAGAATATTTTTTGTTTCAATCAAATGTAGGGCCTCTTAATCATTGCATCATGTATTTGTCTCCTTGAAAGGAAACTAAATTGTTTTGAGGATGTTGGCATTGAAATATTGTGCTTTATCCTATGAGCTATGATTTTTGCAATGGTTTTGTATAAATCATTACACAAATAAAAATAGGTTGAAAGTCTTCAAAAGTATCTAGATTGTCTTGTTTTAGGAATCAGAGAGATGGAAGTTGAATTATGGCTTCTACGATTTGCTTCGAGCATTTAAGCTCCACCATCGCTCACAAATCATCCTTTAGTGACTCATAGAAACCAACGTAGAATTCTATTGGACACATGTTTGGCCCTAGGCTCCTGACCCATTAGAAAGGGTGGGTCACTTCTTTAATTCTTCTTTTGATATGGTATTCGTTAAATGCTCATTATGGTTATCTTCAACAAACCTTGGCATAATTAAATAATTTTTTATTACATTCATTATGTTGTTCACTTGGAGATCCCCGAAGAAGGATTGGATATATGCCCTTTGCTAAATTGTTTCAATCTCCCATATCGTACTAATAATTTTTCTCATACTTGCAAAGTTGTGAAAATATCAGGTGTTCTATGTTCTCATCCCCCCTTTTTCTATCCAAATTGCTATGCTTTTACACCTCCATTTTGTACTTTCCAAATTTAGAAGTGCCTTTCAAGCATCCTCCAACTTCTTAAGGGTTTTCTACTCTTACATATTGAAAATATCACTGTAGTTCTGCTCATACATATTCTCTATACGAACTTCAATAGTTATTGATCCATATGATAGTTATTTTGTTCTTTCTTGACCCACTTCCTTGTTATTATTTTATCTTCTTAAGGGGTTGGAACATTGTTGACCCATGTTTGCTTTAGTCAAACATTTTACTTGAAATCATGATCCTTGAGCCAAGTGCGATTGAATTTGTAGGGGCTACTGGCTTAAGATCATCACCCTCCATTTGTAGTATTATAGGCGAATAAATGAATATACCCATGCACCTACCCAAGATCTTATCTTCGCAACATCTTGTTAAACGTCCATTATAGACAAGGAACCTATCATTTCTCTTCAAAATACCCTCATCCCCTCAAAGGTTATTTTGCCAAGTAGGGTTCTCTATTGTAGGTTCAACATCATAGATATTAGCTTCCTCAAATTCATGAGTAAAATACTTAGCAAGAGGGTTGGGCCTACCACTAACTCCCCATACCTCACCTCTCTTCATAATAAAATTTCGAGCTTTCTTGAGAATCATATTGCCCCTCTTGAGAATGTCTTGATTGAATAAAGGATCTTAAAACTCCTTCCTATTTGAGCACAGTCCATACATATTGAATATTGTGAAGTACTCATTTAAGACAAGTGATTTCAAATCCAACTTAATACCTCACCTATTTTCATAATAAAATTCAAAGCTCCCTTGTCAATCATATCCTCTCTTGATAATATCATGCTTGAATCAAGGATCTAATAACTCCTCTTTATTTGAGTTTGGTTAATACATATTGAATATGAAATACTTGTTCAAAAGAAGATATTGCAAATCCATCTCGATCCTTGTGTGGATTGGTTTTCAATTTTACACCCAATACATTTTGTTCCATCTAATTAATAGGCCACTAGATCTACCTTCACAATACAAAGCCACAAAGCACTGACCCTTTAAGGCCCCTTTTATGTAACCAATGGTTGCATTTCTTACAAACGAAGAACATCCATATTATGAGTGTTGACTAATATTTGAACTGTACTTATGGTTTTCCCCAAAATCACAAATATTCACAGAGAGCATCCTTATATTTTAACTTTTCTTGAGGACTTCCTCAGGTGTTGTGCTTTGTCTCCCTGGCTCAACATCTCTTTCAACCTTTTTAGTAGCCAAATGAATATAATATTTTCTTCCTTGCATGGAGCTTGTAACAATATCTCTTTCATCCAATTGGATTCGTTCCACAACTTTGTCATTTGGGTATTATCCACATTCAATTTACTAGAATGAAGATGATATTTAAACTCCAATTTATTCTTCGTAGATCCATTCAGGGATTTTCTTTTTGGATATATAATCATTTAAAATTACATCTCCCCCATGTAACATTTTTGTGCCCAGAGATGTGGGATGGTCTTATTTAATATGATGTTGTCTTGGTTCATCTTCGAAGTCGACTTCCTTTAAATTTATGTGTCTTGGTTGATGTTGGAAGTGAACTTCCTTCAAATTTATCCTTTGGGATAGGTCTAGCTACATCATTGGCCATCCAAAATCTAAAGTATTATCCATAACCCCTACTTAATTAGAGATGGATACTTGGATCAATGACTTACCTTGCTAACCCCATTCCTAGTTGCAATGGAGAAGCAACATCCTTACCCTCAAAAGCCTTATCTTGTTGTATTTGACCTTCGGCAATGTCATGTGTCTGGGGATGAACCTGAGAACTTCTTGGTTTATTTCCCAATAAGTTTAGATGAATGGTTTCTTGACTTGAGATGTTAAGTTACAAAAGAGAGATTATTGTGTAACCTTTAGAACTTGGAAACACTAAAACACTTTTATCACCAAGTCAATCGAGTTGTAGATTTTTGGGTGAAGACAATGTTAGAAGGTTATGTTCACTACAACTAATGAAGGAGACATTGAATTGCAAATTGAGAGAGAAAAAATATTGACTGGAACCTCTAGGACTTGTTAATATATTTTTGGGTGAAGCCAACAATAGTAGTTTACATTGTCTAGTGCTTGGGCTAAGGGTGCTTGTAGTATATGAAGAGGTGAAGAGAAGTTCAAGCAAGAGTCCCTAGAAAGGTTGTTAAAGAAGATCCTCTCTTAGATTCAGTGGTTGTTGGTAGAGGAAGAACTCTTACCATTTAACCCAACCAATATGGTAGCTTAGAACCTCTGTTGCACAAGTTTTTGGTATGTGGGTACTTTGGGTATGTGGGGACAAGTATTTGGTATGGCTAGAAGATTTTCCCAGATTTAGAGGAAACGTCAAGTTGGGAGTGACAATAATACAATATATTAAAATAATTGCTATATATTATATAATATATATATATTATATATGATATATAATATATTATATTATATATATATATACTTATATATGAATATATATAATACTATATACTCGGATTATATATATATAAAGTTGTAAGATTAAATGTGCATACCAAATTTCCTTGATTTCGGTGCGAAACAGTTGGAGGCCTACTTGGGTTTGATTTATATGACAAACCATTTATTGGTTTGGAATAGTGGGTGGTATCCACGATGCCCTCACATGCTTATTCGTTGTGATAACATGAAGCGTCACAGATCAAGGCAGATCCACAACGTGAAGGTTGGTAACCCTTAGCGCCTAAAGGTGGTGGGAGTGGAGGTGGAGTCAAGGCCATTTGTCTGGCATATAAACTTGGGTCCTCCGCTTCTTAGGGAGCCTAAGTTTGATGTTTACAAGTTCACGGCACTAGCAACATGAGAGGTATACCCAGTTGCTACTTGTCTCAATTTGAGGTTGGCGTATAAAGTCTGGTATGTTATAATGCTACTCTGTATCTTGGATTGGGGGTTGCTACTCATGATAAGCCTCGCGTCCAGAGGGGAAAGGAAACAATGGTTAAATTAGTAGTTTGTGTGATAGGAAATATTGGCCTTCTTGACTATGTAATGTTGATTTCTATGTTTTTTGGCAACATACTTTCTCACATGGGCATGTTTAATGGTTTTCAGTTTTTTCTCATGATGTTTCCTCTGCATGTTCATAATTGGGTTCCCCATTTTAAGCTTGAATTGTCTGGGCAAGCCTTGTGGAGAGTAAGGGTTCTAGTAAATGACTAGGGCTGAGTCTATGGACTTAGGGCTCAGGGGTGCATGGGGGCCACCATTTTATTCTGGTGGTACCTCCCACTCCCAGAGGGTTACTGTTTATGTATGCTTGTTGGCTTGGGTGGTGGAATTATGAAGGGAAGCAGTGCTATTTGATGCTTCATTTTTTTTATGGTCATACATTAAATTAATGTTTGTCTTTCGGGTGGTTCTCTGTATAAATCGTATTCTAAGTTTGCCTACGTTGTACCCACTTCTGGCCTCTATACAGTGGGCTGGTTTACGAGTGTGGGAAAGTGGAAGAAGGGTAAAGAAAGGGGGCATGACCTTGGTAGATATGGTGAAGTCTCAACCTTACGGTGGAGCCCTAGGTGAGGCAAAAGGGGCTTCAGACACCAGGAGGGCAAAGGAAAAGAAGTTGGTTTGTCTTCCGGTTGGACTATGTGACAGAGTGCTATGTGGAAAGGTATTGCACAATAGAGTATTGCACGTTCGAGTGGTTGGACAATGATCTCTGAGATTCTTTAGGCCACGGTTCAAGCATACTGCGAAGGGACCTTGGCGCAAGTGAAACAATTGATTGTGACCTGAGAGGCAAACTTGAATTTGAAAGCTGAGCTTGAACCGCCAGCCTAAGATTGATGTTGGGATAGGGAAAAGGTATGATTTCTCTTCATAGAATGCTTCATTTATCATTCATCCTTATACGATTATCTCTGTTTATAGATTAAAATGAGGAAAATATTGGCTAAAGTTGGATGAAACTATTTGGTGATAGAATAGGAAAATCTAGTATGAAAAACTGATTCTTTGCTATGTTTGTATGCAGAGATGTAGATTGGGCAAAAGTTGTTCAATTGGTAGAACAACACGAGGCCATAAAAGGGAAAAGCCATGGTGTCTTGGGTAGACAAGGAAGTAGAAGATCAGTTCGAACATTCCCTTTTTATCACATGATCAAATTTTATATTGCGAAATCCTCAGGATCCCCTGATCCTGAGGATTCGCTTTTATCCAAGTTTCTCTTTTATGTTATATATAGGGCCGAAAGGCAATTAGATATAGTGCAAACTTTTCATAATTTTTAATTATTATTTTTGAAACATATACATGATTATATCAGTGACTCTGTCAGCTGCTACTTGAAGTTAATGAAAGAAGGTTGCGTTTGATACATCTTCGTATTCTGAGTTTTTATTAAGCAGAAACTTCTGGCAACTCTGGGCCCAGTCATAAGGAGTTCCACTGCTCCTTTGTGTCATAGTTTTATATTCATTCTTTGCAATTGATTTAATGTTCAGTTATTTCATTTATCATGAAGATTCGTGATATTGATTTATACTGTTGTTTAATTAGATTCAGAGTGAAGTCATGAGATATACTGAAGTAGCGCTTTGATTAGAATGAATGAATGCATGTTGATAGAAGATTGTTATACATTTGAATAGATGTTATCATAGATCTTGAGAGATAAGACTAATTAACTTCTATAGATTGCAATATAGAACGCTTTCCAATTAGGAATCCTTTATAGCCATTTGTTGTTCAAATACCGATCGTTGTTCAATTATCGATTGTTGACTATTGTTCACTTACTGTTGTTGTTTAATTGAGTAATGCAGATTGATTTGGGTTGTTATAGATTAACAGTGTTATTCAATAGTCATAGTTTCATTACTTAAGCTTATTTGAATGATTCTAAGTGTAATTCTTATTTGAATTCAGTTTCAATTGATTTCAGAACAAGTAGCATGGAATTGGAGAGTGTGTTGAGAGTATTTCTTCCATAGATAGTTCTTTTCAGAATTGTGTGAATTGAATTGAAGGATTAGCCTTTAGTGATTGCAATGATTCATCATTAGATAACCTCTAACTTCACCGCATATACTGTGTTGGCAATCTTGAGATAAAAATACTTACCTTGGGTTGACAACTAATGTAGGGATTAAGATTTCCTGTAAAAAGACATCTTAGTCAGCCGACATTTTGGCGTTGTTGCTGGGGAGAGTGTTTCAAGTGATTGTTTTTATTTCTTTTCTATAGGAGAATTGGGTTTTAATAATGGAAGGTAAGAAGCTGCGTACCTAGAAAGTAAAGTTCTTACTTACTTGCTCGCTTTACAGCAAAACCTTAGAGGTTAAATAGGAATTTGTTTTTATGAATCACTAGAAATAAAAAGATAGAAAAATAGTAGAATCCTCCACCAAAACCCACAAAACCCAAAGGATTAGTGAACCTTGGGAGAACGACCTATATAGAAGAAATCATAAAAAGAGCAGAGTCTCAAGCATTAATAGGTTTCCAGGCTATACTTGGAAAAAGTTGTATTGTTATCCCTCAAGTAGTAGGCCCACCATTTGCAGCTCATGATGAGATTCAAAGACAAGTAGAAGGATCGGAACAGATTTTTCAAGCTACAATAAGTTTACACTCTGATCCTCTACAAGAGGGAAAATCCTGTAACTTAAGAGAAGGAAAATCAGAAACTAGTGGGGCTGCTAAAGCAAAACCACAGTTGTGTGAAAAAGGATCTCCTGAGATTCTAGACCTAGGAAGTGTTGTAAAGCCATCTCGGGTTGCTAACTCGCTGCTTAATCCACAAGAATCCCTTGAAATCCCCGAATATTATTGGCATATCTCTGATCAAATGGCATATTAGCCACCCCAATGTCAAACCTCGACATTAGAGTACCCCATAGTCGATCAGGTGGCCAATGCCCCTATGAAGGCTATTCCTCTGCAGAGCATCCCAACCTTCCATGGGATGATCACAGAGGATCCTGATGCTTTCCTATTTGATTTTGATGTCATCTGTAGAGGGTATGACTATACCACCGACCCCCAAAAGCTGAAACCATTCCCTTCCACTTTGAAAGGGGCAGCTTTGAGATGGTGTATGGGTCTAGTTGGGCGAACCAGCAATTCTTGGGACTAAATGAAAACCTCCTTCCTTAAAAGATACTAGGACTTTTGTAAAAATAGGGAACTGAAAGACGAGATTTTTAAGATGACTACAAAAGATAATGAAACACTAGAAGAATATGTACAATGATTTAATTATAATTTGCAGAGGTATCCATACACTGCCCTATCAAAAGAAGTCCTAAGAGCTATCTTGATTAAAGAAATGTGTTGTCGCACAGATCGTCACGACAACACTCAGATCAGGGGTTGTCACTCTGATCCCGGATCTCTCCGTTTAAGCCTGTCTCTCGTGGCTAAGGGGGGTAGACCCTATAGGAAAGTGGATGACCAACTGTGGACCAGTTGGTTTGGGAGACACGAAAGGAAACAAGCACTTAATTGATTTTATTAAATAAATAGACCAATGCCTTATGGAGTTAATGTTTGAAAGATTATCTATCAAATTTTGCGGAAAGATGAACTCATTAACAACCATTAACCATCAGATAACTCAAGTAATGCAAGATATTCGATAAACATACAATGCTTTTCCAGCGATTAAATCCCAATAACGATATTCCAGCGATTAAAAATTTCAAAAGATAAAGCTTCGATACACAACCATCCAATTTTAAACGCTAACCAGATATCTCATTTATGATCATTCAAGCATGCCAAATCATATAAAAGATGATAAACATTAATTTCACATCAAAACTTTAGCCTTAGCAGATAAAAGGTGGTAAATCACTGAGCTAAATACTGAATCTGGCAAAAAAAAATTCCACAATTTTTTTTTTATATTATTTTATATTTTTTTTATAATTTTTATGATTTTTTTTTTGTTTTTGAACTCAAGATGAAACAAAGTCCTAAAAGAAAAGAAAAAAAAAATCTAATTTGATCTATTCTACATCAAACACAAAAAGGAAAATCTTAAAGCTGAAATAAAGAGTCCATATATATATATATATATTATATATATATATTTATATATATATATATATATATATATATAAAGATATATATACAAAAAAAAATCCTAAATTAAAATTTAAAGTGAAAATCCTAAAAAAATTAAAAATGATATTTTTGAGCTTTTTTATAAATTTTAATTCAAAAAAAAAAAAACTGAACAAAATTAAATGAAATTAAACTAAGGATTAAAATCTAAATACAACAAAATGAAAATCAAAACAAAGCAAACTAAACTTCAATGAAAATTTTTATGCGATTTACCATATAGGATCTTAACTTACGCTTAACCCTCAGCTATGTAAAAAAAATCGAAACACTGAAGATCAGCACCTGGAACAACTTAGCCGCAAACACTACGACTGGCCCACGAAAAACCCTTCACCCACATCGATTTGTTTGAATCCTTTCTGCGTTTGAGCTGATGCATGCCCACGACAGTTTTAGAGGATGGCAGAACGAGCAGCAGCGTGGAAGGAAAAGCCCCACGCAGATAATCTTACGTTGAGACCAGAAACGCAGGCAGACTCATGTCAAGACACCCCAAAAAAAAAAAACGAATTTCGTTTGGTTAATATGACAATAGGTTTGTACGCGGGGATCAACTGGAAGGTGGCGTGGAGAAGAGGTATGCAAACAACGAGAGATTAAGTAGCGTGGAGATAGTGTAATGGTGAGAAAAGGACTATGAAATGGTTATTGCAGCGGGGCAGTTTTTTTATGAATGAAAACGTAGGTTTGATGGGAGCTATGCAGCATTTGGTTGCCGGTGTGACTAGATTGCCAAAAGAAACGACTGAAGCTCTCCACGAAATTTTATATATGATTTTCCCTGCTCCAAAAGCACCTGTAACCTGCAGAAGAAAGGCAAACCCTAATATGATATGTGCATAAAACAAAATTTAAACCTTGGATGACCTAAACAGTATTTACAGCTTTTGACTCTTGAACAACCAGATTTATCAATAACAGCAGTGATATGATCAAAATTCCAGATTTACTATAAGAGAAACTTCAGAAAATCTCTCATGCAATTCAGGAAAATAAACTAAATGATTAACCTAGGATCAAAACTAGCTGGGCTCTGCAAGAAAATGCTTGCGGGAGTTGGCTGGTTCAGCCGAGAACTTCCCCAAATGCCCGCTGGTTTTCTTTGATAAGGGTTTCCTACACAGCTCACTTCAACCATCAATAGAGAGAGAAAAAGCAGTACTAGATCTCAAAAGCAATGGAGATACCTGCCATTACTTCAGAAAAACTAATACCATTCAAACCCTAGCAAGTGAACAAGATACCTATGCTCAACAATACTCTTCAATAAGTTGTTACTAATGGCTGAAAATTAAAATATGCAGAAAATAAAATAGCTCACAACACTTCCAGAGAGTAACAACAGCAAGATTTCAACCCCAAAGTATTTCTTTATTAGCACCAAAAAAAAAGGTTTACAAGAGAGCTTCTTCAGCACAAAACTCACAGATTGAATGATCTCAAATGACCCCTAGCACCCTATTTAAAGGAAAAATTCACAATGGCTAGTTCAAGTGATCCAAGTCAAAATGATCTCGACCGTCGATGAGCATCAAGATATCTCTTAATCTCATCCGTCGAATTTTTAATGCATTAAAAAAATTTGAAATTCTCAAAATATTATTATTTTATTATTTTTTAAAGTTTTTTATTCTATTTTATTATTTTATTTTATTTTTTAAATTTTTTTTATTTTTATTTATATTTTTTATTTTTTATATTATATTTTATTTCTATATATATATATATCTATATATATATATATTTAATATATATATATTATATATATTATATGGATTCTCAAACTCAGCCTTTGGAAGAAATTCCCTAGGACCGTAGGACTTTAGGACCCTTGAGGGGATTAAACATTCCTAACCCTCAAGACCACTTTACATTCATGACTTTTACAATTTTACATCTCAAGGGGGAAAGCCCTTTGACATAGACCCTCATAGACCACCCAGTTCTGCGACCAAACATAATCTAGCAGATTAACACACTAGGATTCTCCTAAGACTCTAATGACAAAATTCATTTCGGCTTTGGGGTCAATTGAAGGAAAACTCTGCCTATCATGGATCGGTGAGACGAAAAACCTTCCAGAACGTAGATTATCACTAGAAAATTAGGTCCACCTAGGCAATTAACATACATGACTCAACTCTGTTAAGATTATTTACAATTCAACATGCAGACTAGGTTTACAACTTAATATGATCAAGTGGATGAAGACTGTCGAATGGCACGGACATGTCGATCAAGCACTATCCCTTTTGCGAAGAAAAGGGAGTGTATTGCTATGGGTAGTTGACACGTAGTGGTCAACATCTGGCTCTACTTGGGGACACGTTTCTGAACTGCAGGAATGTGAGAATCCAGAATCTGCATCCATGGAACACACAACAAAATATAAGTAGTGTCCGTCCAAAAAATCATCATATAACATTAAGCACATGAAAGATATAAGCTCTTCATTTATTAACTATCTAGTAACAAGAAAAGTAAATCTAATCCTCAAACATAAATGAAAATGCTAAAAAAAACAAGGAGTAAGGTTAGAAATACAGAAGATGCCCAATGGCATCAGATGTGTTCAATATAGTGTATACTGAGCATTTGCCTACTTTCAAGCATATCTGTCGACTTCTTGTCGGATGTGCCATGTCTAATTCTACATATGGTAGGACCCTTTCCTATCTGAAAATCAAGCTGCTCGCGGTTGTCTGATGCATCAAATCTTCTTCTCGTTCTCTTTCTTTTGTGCTTTCTCTTCCTGGCAGGCTGTATCATTGACGACGTGGAACTTTCTGCTTCAAAGCTCTCAAATGAAGTATGTAAGATATGCCTAACATGTCTTTCTTCATTCTTGTCATGCGGAAAGAGTTATTTTTGCTGACAAAACTAACCTCCCTAGGAGTCTAAGACTCTCTAGTGACAAACAAGACAATTAAGAGCAATCCTTCTCTAAACATGCATTATTCTATGAGAAACTAAGTGTTTTTCGATCCTACCTCAAGTCCAACGCTTGTTGTAGCAGTC
>APFE030480577.1:0-24062 GCA_000404065.3 Pinus taeda | reverse complement strand
TCCTTGAGGATGATTCCTTTTGAGGCATTGTATGGGCAAAGTTGCAATACTCCTATCAGTTGGAGTGATCCAGTTAATAGGGTGTTTATTGCACTAGATATGTTGGCAGACATAGAACAGGAAATGCAGGTCATCAAGAAGAATCTAGAGGTAACACAGGATAGGCAGAAAAGTTATGCATATCAGAGCAGGTTGTTCAATGAGTTCCAAGTTGGGGAACAGGTGTACTTGCACATCAAACCAAAGAAGAGATCCTTGTGGATTGGGTCATGTGATAAGCTGGCACCATGGCTTTGTGGACCCTTTAACATTATTGAGAGGATTGGGCTAGTATCATATTGACTTGCACTACCTTAGATAGTGAATGTCCATGATGTTCTCCATGTGTTATTGCTTAAGAAGTACGTTAAAGATGTTGATAATGTGATTGACTAGTCTATATTGCAAATGGAACCAAAGAGATCATTCTAGCCGGAGCCTCAGTGTATATTACAGAAATAGGTGCTCACGCTCTAGAACCGAGCAATTAAGAAAGTTGAGATGTAGTGGAAGCACTTTGGTCCCGATGAAGCTACATGGGATATGGTGGATCATATGTAGGCTATGTATCCTTCCATGTTTCCCGGTTGAGGCAACACAATTTTTCCTTGGTGATTTTGGTGTGGTATTTTGGTATATGTTTTGGTGATTTTGCTATATTATATATATATATATATATATACTTATAATATATATATATATATATATATCATATATTAGTATATATAATATATATATATATATTATTATATATAGATAATATATACATATGTATATGGATGTAAATACCGCCATGAGATATGTTATAAAGCTCCAATAAGCAGTATGGTTGTCATGTCATTATGATGTCATGGTTTGATGTTTTCATGTTGGTTGATTGTCAACAAGTTGATCATTGTAAATACTTCATCAAGATAAGTTATAAACATCCATCGACAATATATATTTTTCTTATAGCATATTTGTGGTTATAGGTGTTGTTGAACATCGAAGATAGTGTTCCCCGAAGGGGGAGGGTTCTATAACAACCCTTGTGAAAATTCCATTTAATAAAAGTTAATAAAGGAAAAGCAATAATCATGGATGCTGGGACACTTATTCCAAGCTAAATGTTGGGAAGAATCTAAGTGATGTGGATCACTTGTGAGTGTTTATGGCTAAGGAAATTGGAAAAGGAAATGGTTAAGGCTTTGGAAAGGAAAATGGTATTTTTGGTACATTTATTTATGAAAATAATGGAAATTAGGAGAAAAGGGAGTTGAAAGGCCATAGGTTGCATGTGAGGAGGAAATTAAAGGAAAATAATGGAAAATGAAGAAAATAGAGGCCTCATTCTTAGAATAGCTTCGAAGGATCATTTGGTAGCCTTTTGTGAATTTAGTTTTGGAGGTATCTCATTATTCTGTTTCTCTCTCTCTCCCATACTCTTGGAGACTTAGAATTTTCTTGGAGTACTCTTCGTGGGTGTGGCATATTTGGATTCTTGGATCAAGAAGGCAAAAGAAGAGGAAGAAAGCACAAAAGGGCATCAGGATCAGTAGCTACATCATATTTTATTGTAGGTACCAAATTGCATGTATGATTTCTTCACTAGTTTTGGCATGAATGACATATGCATGAGGATTTTTGGTTGAGATATATCATTGACATGGAGATTGTCTGGATTGAATGATCAATGTATCTATGACCTAATGGATCGAATGAAAGTTGATGTGTTGAGACATCAATGTTCTTAGTGACTCTCAGCTAAGTATGAGATCCCTATGCTCAAAACTGTTATTTATACCTATAGATTACATATGCATGATATGTTTGATGAAATGCCTGTCATGGCTAGTAGGAGTCCAATTAAGGTCTTGAACAAATATTTTATTTAGTACTATCATTTCCCTGTTATTTTATTTATTTGAATAGATGGTTCAATTTTGGGCAGTGACTTGGGCTCTAGGTTTGAAAAAGTGGCTTAAATCTCGGAGTCGTTGGTAGAGCACTAACAATATTTGTCTATGGTTGCTGGAAGGAAAGTCGCTGAGAGTGATTTTCTTCTTCTACTCCTTGTCTTACCTATAGCATGGGAGAGATTGAGCCTTAAATTGTCCAAAGGTTTAGTGGGACCCCAAGGCAAGCTATCTAAAGTATTGGATTGGTTCCTGAGGGTCTTGTAGCTAATGATTAATGTTTGTATGGTGTATTTTCATCGGTTCCACTTCCCTAACATGACTTAGGAGGTCAAAACATATCATAGTGGCCTCTTGTCGCATTTTTTTCGCGACTATTGGGTTGCTTGGGTAGATTTCGGAGGATGCGTTACACCACTTCATTTCTTTCACTTGGTTTGGACTTCCCAATTTAGCTCCTACATCTAAGGGGAAAGCCTACCCACGCATAATATGGTTCCTAGTAGCAACAACCCGATGAGTAAAAAAGAAATATCATGAACAAATAACATGGTGATGTAAACCACTCCATTTTTTCAGTTGGTTTGGAATTCCCAAATTAGCTCCTATTACCAAGGGGCACCACTACCTAGGCATGACATGATTCCTAGTAGTGACAACCCAATGAGTAGAAAATAAATATTGTGAATTTATGAAATGTTGATGTAAATCAGTCCTTTTCTTTCACTTAGTTTGGACTTCCGAATTTAGCTCCTTTCCTTTCACTTAGTTTGGACTTCCGAATTTAGCTCCTTTTCTTTAACTTAGTTTGGGCTTCCGAATTTAGCTCCTACGTCCAAGGGGCACCACTACCTAGGCATGACACAATTCCTAGTAGCGAAAAACTGATGAGTAAAATAGAAATATTGTGAACTGAAGGTGAGCCTTTCCCTAACTTCTAGATAATCATTTGTCTCCCCCTCTATGGCGGCTACATTTTTAGTGCCCCCTAGGAGTAAGGTTGTTATCTCCAATGTGTAGACTGCAACAATCTTTTGGAGGTCTCCCACAAAAGGTGACATGTCTATAGTATCTAAGAAGGAACTACCTGAGCTATTGTGTCTATGACTACCTTCATTCTATGGCTAAAGATAGGTAGGGCCTATAAGAAATATTTTCTCAAATTAATTCCCTTTCTACCGTGAAAATGAGTTTAGTGAAGGTAGAGGTATTGAGTTCAAGTAGTTGAATTCATATAGATGCCTTAAGTGAGACTTCATATTTTATTTCATATTCATGATAACAACAAGCCCGATAAGGTAAATGCAATCTGTATCGATAAAAGAAAACCACTTGTTAAATATTGAAGAGGTGTGGTTGGTAGAAGCTTCCCATACGTCATGCTTTAAGGTTTGGCTGATATTCATCGAGAGGCATACAATTGAGGGGATAAAACACTTTTTTTTATACTGTTACTAGGGAATTATCCCTGGTCTACAAACAAAATTTATATGATAGCATTGGAATTTCACTCTATATCGAAGAAAGGATTTTAGTAGAAAGGTTCATCTCTACTTCAAAGAGGAGAATAACCAATAGAACGTTTGTGGGACAAATTTGAGGAAGTTTCCAAGTTATATTTTCATCTTAATTCTATAGAGAAGGTTCATTCAAATACTTAATACTTATATCAATTTAAATTACATATAGATTATTATTTATAAGACCTTAGCTTTGATTGGAGACTTCAGATTCTAAAATTCCACTAGGGATTCACCACCAAAAACTTAGATCCAATATCCATTGCTAGAAGATCTACATCCAAAGGAATATAAATTAGAAAAGGAGACTCCAAAAAATAGTAAAGGAACTTTAAATTTAATTTGTCCAAAATAGTTATGGTTATAGCTTTTTTTTTGTCAACAATGCCAACTTCAAATGCATTCCTGAATAAAGGAAAAGACTTTGACAAGATCCATGGCCACCAATAAAACAAATAGAGACTCAATTGAATAGCTAAAATTAATTAAGAAATCTATAAAAATAAAAATATCCAATCCAATCATTGTTATTCAATTTATATATATACACTGAATAAGATATATTTGAATGTTGTTGCCTCTAGCACATGGATTTATCGCCACCAATCAATATAAATAAAAAATTGTCCCATCTTGTGGAGTGTAGAAGAGAATTTCTTCCTTTTTCACATTCTTCCTCCTCCCATATCGTTCCTTTGTGAGATAATATCTCCTGGTGAATATGGATGAAGTTTCACAATCAACAGTCACATATATTGTTGTTCCATGCAAGTACTTCTTTCAGTTATTCCTTATTGTATTCATTCCTTTGATGTATCCAAACCTCAGTCGATATGGCTAGAGTTGCACAATCAATAGTTACATATATTTTTGTTCCCTACAAGTACCTGCTTTTTTTAACTATTCCTTACTATATTCATTCCTTTGATGTGTGCAAACGATTGAATGGATGGGGAATAGATCGTATGTGTATAGATTCATTGCTCTATATAGAAATGACCTCCACTAAGAGTTAGAAATGAGTAGTTCATCGCAGTTATGACACTGACCATGTCTGTAGTTGTGACCTAATGAAGGATGTCCAAGCTCTAATAAGTGTAGGAGATGGAGAATTTCTCATGAGCATCTCCATTGGTATGCCATCTTTATCCATCTATGCTCATTAGAATTCATCTCCAAAGATATGAACAACTTGTATGTGAAAACTTCCTTCGACCTCAAGTTTACAATTTGAGAAATAAATGAAACTTCTCATGAGCATCTCCATTGGTATGCCATCTTTATCCATCTATGCTCATCAGAATTCATCTCCAAATATATGAACAACTTGTATGTGAAAACTTCGTTCGACCTCAAGTTTACAATTTGAGAAATAAATGAAACACCAATAAGGGAATTTCATGGCCCAAATGATTAAATTGGCTGAAAGAACATATAAGAATGGGGAAAATAGCTTAGGCCACTAAGTCCACTGGCGTTGAAAGAGGCGAGAAATAATTCTTTCATATCAAGGCCTTCCCCGTGGTTCGTTAATGTAACTAACTTGTAGGGTTGTAACCAACTTTCAACGAACTCTCCAGTGCATATGATGATTCAATAAGAAATAATTTTTTAATCATCTAACACGTCAAATCAATGGTGCAAGACAGCACACCATGGCACTAGAGGTGAGTTTTTCTCAGAGGAAGGCCTTACGACCTAATTATAATTATAATTATTAATTATATTTTACTTTTAATTTTATGTAATTTGACCAATTCAAACTATTTTATTTATAATTATCATTATTATTTTCATTTTTATTTCATTTTGATGTTTAGAGGACATTACAAATCTTTACATCCTAGGTTGGAGAGTGGCTTTCTATGCAATTGTTTTTAACCATTTATTACTTTTAGTTGAGCACACATGCAAATGTTTACAAACATTTACCCCACTACAACATCTAACCATAGCTTTTTTTTAGATTTAATTCTAAAAATGTTATAAAATAACATTAAAATTAAATATTTTTAAACATTTTGATTTGGAAATGAGTTATGGTTTTTGGGAAAGTGGTATTGATAAGCCATGTATTGGCCCATGGTATTATAACAAAACATATTTACAAGTTAATAGTATCCATCGTAAAATGGGGGTTAATATACATGGTTAAGAATATTGTTATATTCTATGTTTATTGTAAGTATTAAGTTTTAGTTTTAAAATTGCTATAAAATTAAATTGAAATAAGATATTTATAATAATTTTTTTTTAAAATAAGTTAGGTTTTTTGGGTATCTAGTAGCCATGGTATTGAGTGATGATATTTTAAGAAATCATATTTAGAAGTCGATAATATCCATGGTAAAATCGGTTGAATATTCATGGTTAAGGCTCTTATTATATTATAAATACTAAATTTATTTTTATGGGCTTATTAATTAATTTTAAAGATGTTACCAAATAATTTTTTTAATTTATATAGTAAAATGGATGTTACTTTCTAACTACTATTTCTCTGTGATATTAGATGTATATTATGAATTTCTTTTATATAAAAAATTGTTCATCATTTTATTAACAAAAACAAAATTACAAAAAAAAATGAATTTAAAAATTATTTACATTTAACACCTACATGATCAATATTATACTACACACCATCATAGATTCATCTTAGCTCCTGATCTACCAAGCCTCGAGAGAGATCAAATATATTCTTTCTATAAAATAGGTTTAAACTCAATAGATTTGATCCCTCTGGGTGCTTGGTAGATGAGACATTAATAAGGATCTATGTTGGTTATAATTATTAATTTAATTTAATTTTTTGTTTTATATAATTTGACTAAGTCAAAGTGTTTTATTGATAATTATAATTATTATTTTATTTTGATGTTTACATGACATGACAACATCTCGACACGACAACATCTCTATATACTAGGTTGGAGAGTGACACTTTATGGAATTACATTTAACCTTTTATTATTTTTTAATTGAGCACACATGCAAATCTTTACAAATGTTTACATCATTACAACATATTCCAGTAGCTTTTTCCTTTTAGATTTAATTTTAAAAATGTTATAAAAAAACCAAAATTAATTATTTTTAAATATTTTGATTTTGAAATGAGTTATGGTTTTCGGACAAGAGGTATTGGCCCATGGTATAGTAACAAAGCCTATTTACAAGTCAATATTATGCATCGTAATTAAATATTTTTAAATATTTTGATTTTGAAATGAGTTATGGTTTTTGGACAAGTGGTATTGACAAGCTATGGTATTGGCCCATGGTATAATAACAAAGCCTATTTACAAGTTAATATTATGCATTGTAAAAATTATGGATTAGTAAACATGGTTAAGAATATTGTTAGATTGTATGTTTATTGTAAGTGTTAAGTTTTCATTTAAACTCTCTTATAAAATTAAAATGAAATAATAAATTGAAATAAAATATTGTATAATATTTTTTTTTAAAATGATTTTTGGGTATGAGCTTGATAACTATGATATTGCCCATTGGCCCATGTTTATTGGTAATAAATCCCATTTAGAAGTTGATATATTCTGGGTAAAATGGGTTGAATGTAAAATGATTAAAATTTTATGTATTTATTAAATATAAATTTAGATATGTTATGGAATTATTATTTTAATTTATATGGAAAAATGGATGTTAATTTATAACTGCTATTTATATGTGATAAATGTTAATGTAATATGTATATTATGACTTTCTTTTATTTAAAAATCTGTTCATCATTTTGTAATTTGACAAAAACCAAATTACAATATATAAAAAATTGAACTTAAATACTAACATCTAAGTTATAATATCTAATGCCTACACACCAACATTATACTTGGTTGTAGAGAGCCTCTTCAACACTATATTGGGATGTAGGCAATTGGTAATTATGTGTATTTCCATGTTATAAGTCATGTTATGGTTTTACTGTTAACATTAATATTTTTATTTTTTTATTACTTAGCATACAATTTGATATCCCAATTATTATGTTATTGAGAAAAAAACACATAATTTAAACTTAAATTTTCAAAAGCTTCTTATAGATAATGAGTAGCTTTATTTCACACAAAATTATTTAATGATTTTGTTTAGTATAAAAAATGTATTATATCAAGCCTATTTTCTAACTTCTATGTTTATGAATATGTTTGGATGTGAACTTTTACAAACTCGACTTTAACATTACAAAAAGAATTTTTGAATTACATCATTCACAGTTGTGACACCCTTTTAAGCCTCAAACATTTTGAGAATATTTTATTTACCCAAAATTATTTAATGATTTTGTTTGGTATAAAAAATGGATTAAATCAAGCTAGTTTTCTAACTTCAATGTTTATGAGTATGTTTGAATGTGAACTTTTACAAAATAGATTTTATCAACATTATAAAAGGAAATTTTCAATTACATTCATGACAATTGTGACAACCCCTTAAATTTCAAACATTTTGAGAATAATTCATGTCTCTTTAACTCCGCCTCAGTGTAAGCCAAAAATCAAGGAGATATAACCTTTATAACATTAATTCTTCAAGCAACATGTGTTAGGTATAGGTGAGATTCTTAAGAATGACCAAAGGAAGGAAAAATAATTTTTATTATTATTAAACTTATGCATTGGAGATTATACTTTAATATTACGATTCATTTTTGCACGATTCGTGGAATAATGTGAATAAGGAATATCCACATTAATATAATATAGTGGGTTTGATGACTAACTTCATTTAGTTTAGAGTTTGTATAGATAATGAGAAGATCCAAATCATATATACATCAACTTAAATAATAAGTTATGGATGTAATCATGCTATATTTTCGTTATAGAAAGACGTATAAAGAAACTAGGATCTTTTAGTTGCTTTTACATTGCTTTCATAGAATTATTACTTTTCAACAAAGGCCTTAAGATTTAGTACAATTTATCCTTTTCTAATAATATTTAGAGTAAACATGATTCTCATGGTTAAGTATAATTCATGTGTTCAAGCTATGATTCAAAGATCATCTAAGATGTAGTATAGTTTGATCGATCCCGATAGTTAAAACCGTGTTTTTCCTCATTAGAGATCATGGGTTCAAATCCAAAGAGGGATAGAGTATACAAATGTTTTTAAATGGATTCACTGCCCCAAATAACACTTGGGGTATAGTAAAAAATCACAATATCATCCACAACTATATCAGCATGGCAACCAAAAATACCAAAATATCAAATAGTTAGAGTGCACCCTACCTTAACAATTTCATACAACTTCAACTTCATGTTAATAATGTAATTAAATATTTATACTCTACCTCGAAAAACTTTGCATACACATATTGATATAATAATATTACCCTAACATAATTATGTTGGAGTCTTTGGATCTAACTAGGCAATCAAATCCTAGGCCCAAACTCAAATGCAAAAGTCTTGATGCAAAGGTAGAGCTTTGGATATAAATTAGTCTATTGAATATGATGCCTAAGTGCAAGTATTTCAAGGAGGATGCTAGGGTTTTTTGAGTGTCGATGCAAAGTTTTTGTTTTATTTTTGCTTTTGTATCAAGAGAATTGGTAGATTTGTCATTTGTCATTCAGGAGGTCTAGGGTTGAGTCAAAGGGACTACCCCTATACTCCTGAGCCTAAAGTAACACCCCACAAGTCATGTTAGGTGGATTAAATGAGTTGTGAACTTGTGGGCGGGTGCAGGAGGAGGGGGTGTGTGTTGACGTTTCAAGTGCAATATATGCAAGCACAATATTTATGAACTATCAGTAATTATTTTGAATGATATAGATCTTCTTTTAACAATTAAAGTTTGTCATTAACAAATTACACTTTGAAAATCCAACCATAAACATAAAGGCAAAAGAGATCACAATACAAAAAAGAGAACACAAGATCTAGCCTCAGAAAATCCACTTGGGGAAAAACCCAACAACCTTTCCTTAGAGAAAAGTTTCAGTTTGACAAGAGTTACACCTAATGCGGCTAGTCAAAAACTATGTCTATGGTCAAAATTTTCTTACAACCCTCATGTCAAGCCTCTAGCAACTCGCTATGATAAGGTGTACCCTATGACTAAATTCAACAATTAGAATATGCGCAAAAAACTCAACATCCCAGAATTTCAGTGTTCACAAAATATGTTGCCCGATAATTGTCTAGAAATTTGGCCTACCCACAAGCTATTAGATAGAAAATTTCACACTAACAAATTTAGAGATATATATGTGAGCTCAAGAGGGAGAGAGGTATTTGTCATATTCGTCCTTTTCTACTCCTTTAACCTTCACTTGGATTCCTAGAAAATGTCTTGTTTTGATGAGATCGAATGGTGCTCTTATGTAGGAGGCCAAATGCCTTTTAATGGATGTCATTTCCTTGAAAAATGGGTTTGTCTCTTTAGTGGGGTCGACTTGACTTGAGGGAGGCCCGACTTATAGATTTTTGGTGCCAAAAATTTAATCTTCAAATATTCTCTTTGAAATTTCATGAAGAACATGTCTTACAATACTTTTTCAAGGACTAAATAATCAAAATAACATTAATAACATGTCCTACAAGTTATTTATACATTACAAGGGCTAAAATACAAATTACGAAGACCAACTATAACTAAAAGAATTCAACATAAACAAATATTGGTCAACAAACTAGTTATGATGCAAAGTTTTTACCATGCTCTAAGGCAACCACTCACCCTCTAACACTACCTCCAATGTTTTAGATTGATCATGACATTAAATATTTTTACTCCTTAAAAGCCAAATTGTCATACCACTGAGTTTTTTCAAATCATAATATCATTAATATATATTTTTGAAATCTTGGGAGGACTATATCTTCATCATGTCCAATATATCACCCCTATTAGGGAAGGGAATAGAATCCATGGCTTCACATCAAGAGTGCCTTAACATAGCACCCAATCACCGTCTATCCAATACCTTGTGGACAACAATATCTTTAATATCCAATACCAAGTGGACCACAATTGTATTATTTATTTCTAAAGATTTTCAGTTAGATTGTAACTATGTAGTCATAAAAATAGGTTTGGAATATCAACTTTCATTTATTTCTTGAAATGAAAATTTAACAAACATACATACATCTTATGTACGGATCTAACATTGAGAGGGATCAAATTTTTTACTTGCAAACTTCTTTAGAGTGCAAAAGAGAATGTTTTAATTTTCATTGTTTAAATTCATAGAGTATATATAAGACTAAATAAATGTATTTAACATAAAAACTTATTTTTCATGAAGGATACATATTTTTTTACAATGATTATATATAATATATATATATATATATATATATATATATTATATATTATATATATTATTGTTTTATATATATAATATAATTGACATTAAAATATTTTAGATAACATGTACATCAAGACATTTAATCATGCAAATTAAAATTGTTATATATATATATTAGTAAGCTTGGTAGGAGAAAAGCAACATGGTGCTCCATCGGTCAAAGACGCTGGCACAACTGGGACAAGAGAATACTACTATTCTTAGTCTCCCATATGATTTACTTCAACAGTGCTTGCTTAGAGTTCCCTACAAATCACACTCTAACCTCAAACTTGTTTAAAGAAAATGGAGAGATATGTTGATGTGTGGCCCCACTTTTGCAAGGATTAGATAACCGTTGGTAAAAGGGAGCACTTGATCTGTATGGTTAAATATTTCAATCTTCCCCGCACTAATTATGAGCACCGTACATATCGGACTCAACGTGTCGGACGCATATTGGTATTGGACCCTCTGACGTTTACCTGGCAAATTCTTCGTCAAATTTCAGATTTTCCCATTGGAATTCCCTTTGGATGTAAGAGCATTTGCTTCAATGGCAAGTTATTTCTCGTGGGTGGACTACATCCATAAAATCAAAGTCTGCTCATTGTAAGACCTTCTCGTTAGCATGTCGGCTCGTTGTAACCATTTGGCGGATGCGAAGTCGAAGTTATAAAGCATCTGAATATCTTCAAGGTTTTGTGGATGTAGTCCACCCAGGAGAAATAGCTTGTCATTGAGGAAACACTCTTACATCCAAAGGGAGTTGTAATGGGGATATCTCGAATGTGTCAAAGAATTTTTAGCTATATGTGAGAGGGTGTAATACTAATATGCATCCCGCATGTTGAGTCCTATATGTATGACAGTCATAGTTAGTGGGAAGACTGAAATACGGAACCACATAGATCAAGTGCTCACTTGTTCCAGCGATTATCCGGTCCTTGTGAAACTAGGGGCCACACATCTACATATGCCTCCATTTTCTACGCTCAAATTTGAGGTTAGAGTGTGATTTGTAGGACACTCTAAGCAAGTACCCAAAGTATATCATCTGGGAGACTAAGAATAGTAGACTTCTCCGGTCCTTGTGAAACTAGGGGCCACACATCCACATATGCCTCCATTTTCTACGCTCAAATTTGAGGTTAGAGTGTGATTCGTAGGACACTCTAAGCAAGCACCACATCTGGGACTTTCTCGTGAAAAGCAACCTCTTTGACAAAAGAAAATGTAATATATATATAAATAATATATATATATATATATTATTGATAACCCACATTAAATATTTTTCATATAGTATATTAAAAGAAAAAATAACAATCTTTTTTGTATATATAGATATATGTGAAGTTGATATTGACATAAATTAGTAAATATGGATCTTCAAATAGTTTATTTAAATCTTTTTTTGAAAAAAAAATTGAAATTTGAAGTTGATATTGAGATATAGTAAATATGAATCTTCAAACATTTTATTTATATATTTTGTTGAAAAAAAATTGAAAAGTATAAAATTTAAATATCTTACTTACACCATTTTTTTACTTCTAATTACTTTATAGCAGATACTATTTTTCTATTTATAGCATAATTTTACTTTTATGTTTATTTTGAATGTGCTGACTAATAAACATACTTCCACATCCCCTCATACTAAGTTGTAAAGTAAACATTAAGACTCAATTTAACTTTTGAATTTTTTTATATTTATATTTTTTCAATTATTTTAATACTAAAACAAAATACCATAAAATTTATTATTCACGTTTCAAATTCACTTATTATATCAATAATTTACCAATAAAATTAAATTTTAAATCAAATTTACACTTCATATTATCATATAAATAATCATATACATGAATTACCAAATAAAAATGGAAAAAACGTCCCGCAGAACGTGCATGCCGCCTCCTGTTATCTGTAAAGATTTCTTAATTTAATTTAATTTAATTATTTCGATCCTATTATTATTAAATAGGATGAGATGATGTTTTGCAGAGGTAAGACTCTGAATAGCCGCGCGTTTATCGAACACCTTGAGCCAACAATAATAATAATAATGACAGTAATAATGACAGTGGGTTCAGCGTTGCAAATGGAGAACCAATGATCCAGAGCATTCCCACTTCTCATGAGGAACGGAACTTACTTTCAATGGCGGGTTCAAGGTGTTTAATCGCTGGCCATCTCTCCCAGGATACCTTGCTTTGGCTTTGGAGCTTTATTATGAAAGGCTGCAGAAGTCATTCTCATACCCTATATAGTCTACTATGCAAATCTGTAAAAAAAAAAATCAAACGCTGGGCTCCAGATCATCCTCAAAATATAAGGCGGACTATGCAAACATGTAAAAAACTTGTAAATTTTCCAAACCCAAACTTTATTATCTGTAAAAATACAATTGCATGACTCAAATAAGCAAAATACCAATTATATAAGCAGCCACAAATTTATCGAGGGCCTAGAGGAATAAAATCTCTTTTCAACCTCAAAGAAGTTTGCGTCTCAAAATATTTGATCCCTTAGGATGGATATCATCTCGTTTAATTTCACTCTTTAAATATGCTACATTCCACATGAATACTATGGGTCAATACCATGAATTTTTAAAATTGTGTGTCAATACCATGGGTCAATTTTTTTTTATTGAATTTTTCTTTTTTTTAATTTTATATTTTATTTTGACTGAGTTAAGAAAGTTTATATTCAGTTACATCATTTTATTTTATTTTTATGTAATTTGACTTAATCAAAATGTTAAACATTACTTTACATCTCTATCACACTGAGCTATTGAACCCCTATCGAGGCAATAATATTTAATTCAATATAATTAATTATTTAATTCTCATTTAAATCGCGATGACCAAACATGCCAAGAAGTGTCGAACTTTTTGAACTAACTCTAAAAGTAAGTTGAACACCTTATATCAGAGGCATCAATTCTTTATATGTCCGAAATGCTTCACCCCCGTCCATTTGCTTGGTTTTCAACAACGGGACAACAGAGGATTTTTCATAGGAGATGAGGAGTTGTAGTTTATCTCTTATTTATGTCCACGCCTCATTTTTGCAAGTATATACCAAGTTAATATCTTAATTGGACAATCCCACATTGTCTAAGAAATCTGACACTTTTTTTAGGATTTAAGAGAATGAGAGGTGAGGGTGATAGGAAAGGCCTGGAGCAATGATTGAATATGAGATACAAATATCTCCAAGCTCCAAGTCTTATATATTTTATCGAGAGGTCACCCATTTAATAATATTTTCATTGTATTGGTTACCAACTAGGAATCTGTCACAACTCTTATCATGAATATCCCGCATGCATAAATTTTTTTTTATAATGTTTACTTTCCAACGATTACATGTAAAGTTACATGAAGGGATTAAAGGTTATAATTGACTTGCATTAAAAGGTTCTCTGTTATGTCGTGCAGAAGGTGTACTATATGGATCCTGGAAGTACATAGTTTATGATTTTCAATCCCAAGGTTTTAATGTCAACTGCCAAGGTTTGCCATGTGGCTTACCTACCGCGCTTACTTATCCATGCGCGCTGGCGACTGTGACTGCTATTCACTCCTCTGATCAGAGATCTGCATCTCGGGATCCTGAGACGAGATCGACGGTGATGGGGGAGCTCTTGCCCATTGAACGATGGAGAGCTAATCCCGCTTTTCAAAGTTAATTCATTAGGGTTTGACATTCGCGGGGCATACACCTACCTCCAGAGAGTTCATTTGGCATTTCCGCTGTGGCTTCTACAGATGTCTCTCGACTTGCCTCTGGTGTTTACACCGAGCTGGAACCCTCTGTTACTCCGTCGACTGTCAACAAGTTCCAAGTGTTCTAAGGAGGGAGTGACAAGGTTATATGCTAGTTAGTGCCAAGGCATGCTTGAGTGCCATGGCATGTCAAGGAGTGCTAGTTTGTGCTATGGAGTGAAAATCATGCCATGAAATGCAGGGGATACTAACACATGCCACATAAGGCTAAGGGATTGTTAGACATGCCAGGTGCTATAGCATGTCAAAATGTAAACTATGTTTCTTAGTTGTTTTATGAGCATGGTTGGATGTGAGCCTTGACATGGTAACTTGTTAAGTGGGGTGCATTGAGATTGGACATGAGTATCCTAAGATGTGTTATAAGAAGTTCTTATGTGAACAAGGTATAGTCTAGTTTCAATAACTATAGCTTGGTTAATTTGTTGTAGTCGAGGTAGGACTTGGTTGGGTTCCCAAGTCTCAAAAAACGTAAGGGTAGTTGTGGGGGCATGATAGCTAAGTAGTACTAGGGCATGCCAAGGAATGAAAAGGTGTGATAACACATGGTAGACAATGTCAATGGATAATGAGGAGTGTTAGGGAGTGTCAGGGGAACACAAGGGAGAACTAGGTCAAAATGCTTGGAAATGAATGAATAAGAGTGTGTGCCAAGGAGTGCCCGTGAATTCCAGGTGTCCCAAAGATGAAGTGTTTTAGGAGAAGTTCAGAATAGGACTTGTAGGAGGCAAGTCTATGGTTGTGATAAGGCGTCGACAAAGCAATTTCATAGAAAGGGAGACTTTGGGTTGGGCACAATATTGTTTTTCTAATGAATTGGTTGGATTCTGAAGTCACAAAAAAGTAAGGTTATCTATCAGGGCATGAAAACTAGGGAGTGTCAAGGTGTTCTAGGGATTTAGGGTTCCCAAGTCATGGAAAACTGTAATCCTAGCTGTGAGGGTATGGCTGCCAAGGAGTGTTATGGAATGCTAGGGCATGCTAACATGTGCAAGATAGTACGAAGGCATGTCAAGAAAGCTAATATGTGCCAAGTGTTAAGGCATGCCAAGATGTGCAAGGGTGTGATAATGCATGACAGGATCTGTCAAGGCAACAAAAGGGAGGAACCAATTAAAGTAATATAAGGAAATGAACTCATAATAGGGTTAATAAGTCATCAATTTACCTCATCCATGAGGGGCATGTTAGGCACACAAACACTAGGTGCCAATAGGTTCCAAGTGCCAAGTGTCAATGCATTCTATGTACCAAATCTTCCTTTGTTTCTTCTCATCTACTTTCCAATAATTGATCTCAACTAAATTTAACATTAAACCATGCCAAAGCATGCTAAGTCATCTCAACACATGCCAAACATGCTAAGACTTGCCAAGTGCCAAAACGTGCCAAGTGCCAATGTGTGTCAGGGAGTGTGATGCATGTTATGAAGTGGTAGACCATGTTGAAGAGTTCTAAGGTGTGCTAGAGAGTTCTAATGCATGTTGAGTGTTAGGGATTACTAGGACAACACAAGGGAGCACTAGGACAAAATTCATGGGAGTGAATGAATATGAGGGTGTGTCAGGGAGTGTCAACGAGTGATAGTTGCAATGCCAAGGAGGGAGTGACAACGTATTCCAAGCACGGGTAAGGCATTCCAAGGAATATCAGGGCATGTAAAGAAGTGATATAGTGTGCTAGGTAGTTCTAGGGTCTGCTAACATGTTCCAAATAGTGCCAAGGCATGCTAAGACATGTCAGGTGTTAAGAAATTCTAGGATGTGCACAGTGCCAGAGTATGCCAATACGTATCAAGGAGTTTCAAGGCAATAAAAGGAATAACCAACCTAAAATGCAAGGAAATGAAAACATAAGAGGGATAATAAGTCAGGACTCTATCTTTTTCAAAAGGGGAATTCTAGGCACACTAATAATATGTTCCAACACATGCCAAGTGCCAATGTGTGCCAAGTGCTAATGTATGCCAATGCAATATTATGCCAAGGTGTTCCAGGGAATTCTAGGGACTATAGGGCATGCCAACACATGCTAGGGGAGTGTTATTCTATGCTAGGGCTTGCCAACATGTGCTTGGGCATCCTAGTCATGGAAACATGTTCTAGGTACAAATATGTTCCAAGTACAAAGATGTTCCAAGACATGCGAGGTGACAAGGAATGTTAGTGTGTTCCAAAGCATGTTAAGGTGTGCCATGAGTGTTGAGGAGTGTTAGGTCTCTCTCATTAATAGAATTGACAAATCTTGATTACATATTAAATAATATAGTTCCTACACACACTAGTGGAACTTTATCACAAGGGAATTTGCTAGATAATAAACCTAATAGAGATGAATTGTGTGTTCACTAATAGGAAAACTATATTCTTATGACTTGAGGGAAATGATACACACTAATTACTTCTTAACAAATTGACTAACTATAACGACTATGGCCTTGGACACATAATGAAAAGGACACCAGAACAATGGTATTAAATAATTATATTTTGACAAAAAATATAGTTACAAGTACATAACATCATCAAATGGTCATTGGAATGATCAAAGATGACGAACATTTTTTTACCATCACCAAAAGTAACCAAAAAGAGCATTGGTGAGGGTCAATAAAATATTGTCACTAGAAGTGTCACCAGAGAGAGAATTAGTGATGGGCCTTTAACGACCCTCACCAAAAGTTTCACCAAATAGAGAATTACTGACATGCCTTTAACGACCCTCGCCAAAAGTGTCATTGAAAATGTCTTTGGTGACAAACCTTAAAGGACCTTCATGCAAGCAATTTTTACTAATGGTTGTAGAGGAAAAGAACCTTGATTAAACCAATGTATTTGAGGGTTGTGATGTGAAACAAAAATCTGATTTAGTTAAAGTTGTTTTAGAATACGATATCCTATCTCAAGAACCTAAAGGTTTGCCACCCAAATGGGAAATAGTACATGATATTCATTTGCAGCAAGATGCTCCATTGCCTAACATCAGAATGTACAGGTTATCCGCTTTAGAGAATGCAAATACCAAGAAGAAGGTACATGATATACTTGATAAAGGGTTCATAAGACCAAGCACATCACCATGCAGATCTCCAATCGTGTTGGTGATAAAGGAAGATGGTTTGTGGAGGATGTGAATTGATTATAGAGCACTAAATAAAATAACGATCAAGAATCGTTATCCTCTTCCTCGCATTAATGATCTATTAGATCAGCTGAAAGAAGCAGTTTACTTTTCCAAGTTAGACTTGCATAATGGCTATCATCAGGTCAGAGTAGCATAACAAGATGCATGGAAGACTGCTTTCAAAACAAAGCAAGGGATGTATGAACGGCTGGTTATGCCTTTTGGCTTAACTAATTCTCCTGCCACTTTCATGAGAGTTATGAATGGTGTACTCAGAGCTTTTATTGATGATTTTGTAATTGTATATTTAGTTGACATTCTTGTTTTCAGTAAAACATGGGAAGAACATTTGAAGCATGTAAAGCAAACTTTAGATGTTTTGAAAAGAGAAAATCTCTATATGAAGTTATCAAAATGTGAATTTGGAAAAACATCTTTAAATTATTTGGTTCGTATTGTAGGGGGTGGTGAATTGAAGATAGATCCATCTAAGGTTGAAGTCATTTTGAACTAGCCTAAACCAAAATCTAATACAGAAGTTAGGAGTTTCCTAGGAGCAGCACAATATTGGAGAAAGTTTATTGCTAACGTTTCCTTGATTGTAGCTCCCTTACATGCTTTAACAGGATTGAACAAGGTGTTTGAGTGGGGAGGAAAACAACATAAAGCCTTTGACACCTTAAAAGAAAAAATTAGTACAACACCAGTACTAGTACTGCCAAATCTTCAACATCCATTTGAGATTGAAACAAATGCCAGTAACTATGCCATGGGAGCAGTGTTGATGCAACATGGTAAACCCATATCCTATCATTCTGAGACATTTAATTTTATAGTAGTTAATTATCCCACATATGATAAAGAATTGTATGCATTAGTACAGAGTGTGAAAAAGTGGAAAAATTACCTAATGGGCAAAGAAACAATTATACATATAGATCATCAACCACTTCAATATTTGCACTCAAAAACTAAATTGCGGCAATCAAGACACTATAGGTGGATGGGTTTTCTACAGTAGTTTCATCTTATAATCAGATATATGAAGGGCATACAAAATAAGGTTGTAGATATGTTATCCAGACCGATCATAAATGCATCTACTATACTTAAGCATAACTCAGTATTGCATGAAAGATACATTGAAAAATATGCTCAAGATATAGATTTTAAATATGTATATGTAACTTTAAATCATGGTAAACAAGTTGAAGAATTGGATTATTATGTTAAGGAACAACTCTTTTATCATTTGGGAAAGTTACACATTCCACAAACTGAAAGAGTTAACATAATCTGAGAAGCACATACATCTCTTATATCAGGTCTTTTTGGTGTAAGTAAAATAGTTGCATAGCTGCAAAGGTTTTGTTATTGGCCAAGAATGCATGAAACAGTTTCTAGATATATTAAAGGGTGTATCATGTGTGCTAAAAGCAAGCCCAACAATAAAAAAATAGGCTTGTACACTCCACTTCCAATTCCTTCTCGTCCTTGGGAATGTGTTTCCATGGATTTTGTTGGGGGATTGCCAAAACCTAGAAAAGGTAATGATTATTCATATGTTATTGTGGACAGGTTCAGCAAAATATGTGTTTTAATACCTTGTAACAAGTAGATTACAGCTGAACAAACAACGAAGTTGTTCTTTCAACATGTCTGGGTTCATTCTGGGTTACCCACTTCCATTATATCTAATCAATATTCCTGATTTGTTGGGAAGTTTTGGTCAAGTCTATGGGAATTGATGGACAACAAATTGAAGAAGAGCACAACATTTAATCCACAAACAGATGGCCAAACATAGGTGGTGAATAGTACAGTGATCCAGTTGCTCAGGGGCTATTGCAGTAAGTATCCCATGCTTTCGGATGAACATTTGTGCTATGTACAACATGGTAACAATCGAGCCAAGCACTTGTCTACTCAGAGATCTCCTTTCAAGACTTGTTTTGTTTTTACACCAAAGTCTCCCTTGGATTTTGTATTTGGAAAAGACATATAAGTTTATGGAAACAGTGATGTGGACAAAGCAACCAAGTTCATTGAATAGATCCAAGAAATTCACTAGGCAGTACAGGAACAACTGGAAAGAAGCCAGGCCAAGTACAAGGCAAGGCATGACAAGCATCGAACTGAGCATAGCTTCCAAGTCGGTGATCAAGTTTGGTTGTACATCAGAAAAGACAGAATGCAAGTTGAAGGTAAGAAGTTGAAACCAATAAGGTATGGGCCTTCCAAGATACTTGAGAAAATTGGTGAAAACACTTTTCGCCTTGATTTGCCAGCTTACATGCATATCTATTCAGTCATTAATGTAGAAAGCTTGAGATTTTATGAACCTTCATTGACTGAAGATCCCAAAGATCAAAGTCAGTGCTTCTATTGATGATCTGTTTCTTGAATATCTCAATGAGTTGCAGGAAGACACAGTTCTGGACAAGAAGGTGATAACTACATGTAGAGGGGATGTTGAGTACCTCAGAATTAGACTCAAAGGTTCAAAACCAAGCAGTGCACGATGGATAGAAATTGGACAAGTGAGGAAGCTGTATCCTCACTTGATTGATGCTTAAAATCAACTTTTGGTGATCCAAAAGATTTTCAGTGGGAAGGCGTGATCCAAAATAGATCCGAAAATCCCTCTAAGTTTCCAAAAATAAAAACTATCGCAAAAGATGAACCTTCACAAAAGGCGGATTACAGTCTCGGGAGAGAAAAAACATGAAAAATGGCCAAAAACAAAGTCTATCGGAGGCTTGAAAAACTTTTCACAGGAGCCGTTGGATCTAGCCAATCAACGCTCCAGATCTGGTCAGCATATCGCAATTGGTGGTGGCAAGCGGAGTCAATCAGAGGCAGCTTTATGGGAAATGCGATAGCGATCAGCACAATTAAACGAGGACCATCAATCAAGCATATAGATCAACGATCCATATTCAACCGTGTTATCGCATTGCTAATATATATATAAATACTTAATCGTGCCCCGAAGGATCAGCAATATGAAATTGTGATATCGCAATATCACATCGTAGCATTATAGGGGGTGATGCCAAGGAGGCCAGTGACCATGCGATGCGTCGATGGCCGATAAGGCCGATTGGCGCATCTGCGATCGGAAGCCAAAAGAAATGTGTGACTTGTGATATATAGGTGGACCTGAAAGGCTTATGAATGCGATATTATAACATTTGAAGTCTGATGTGGAGCATTTTGTCAGGTTTTCCTTTGTACTTGGGATTTTTTTTGATAAACCCAAATATGAAGAGAACCGTGACTAAGTGATTTGCGATAGCGATTTAAAGCCGGACCCAATGGAGTTAGGGCGGAATTGATAATATTGCAGGTCTGATAAAAGGCATTTGGGTGGATTTTTACAATGTTTCTCTGTGTAAACAGAGAACGACTGCTTTTGGAATTCTAACGTGCAACCGGTCCCTTCCATTGCATAACAGGTGGCCACCATCCTTGAAGATGTTTAACAAGGATTGTTTAACACTCAAAGGGAAATTGAGAAGATAGAGGCCGGAAGCCAGAGAGCCTGAAAGGGAAAATGAATAGACCAGCACCAATTGGATTAAAAGCCATAGAATGATAGAGACAGGGCAGGCAGTGCTGAGGAAAAGAGAAGACAGAGACAGAAAGCGAGAGGGAGAGTCTCTGTACTCAAAGAGACTTGAGGGATTGAAGTAAAATCTTGATGTTTGCATCTGTTGTGTTGAGACTCAATTTGAGCTCACATTTTGTAAAACTCTGCTCTTGAAGACATAATAGAAAGGTCACCACTGAACACTAGATGACGAGACGTAGCCCAAGAGTTTTGGGTGAACTCCTTGATTATTTGGTTGTGTTATGTGTGTATGTTTATTATATTTTTCTAACTGCTCATTTTCTATATTATTCGCAATCTTATCGATCCGTTGCACTAAGTGATATAGGAAAATCCATGCACATGAGTCTGTAATACCTTAAAATTAATGTAAGATCTCATTTTCAAATCAGCGAGAAGGAAATTTTTCCGTTCATGATTTTTCTAGCCAGGAAAAGATCACTTTTGCACTTCTCAAAGAAGCTCCGCATGTCAAGGACTAGTGGGAAACCTACTATGAGTAGAAGGATGAAAGTACAAACTCACTATTTTCAGCCACACCCACTTGGAACTCATTCCGGGATGCGATCAAGGGAAGTACTACCCTATTGGGAGCTATGAGGGGGGTATTTTTCAGTAGGGACTGTTTTGTAAGTAGAGGTTTAGGGATTTTGTTTGGGGGATTAGGGTATAGCGGATAAGTGTATTTGATTGTAGGAAATAGGGGTTAGGGATGATATTTAGGGATATGACAATAGGATGTTGGAATGATGGATATGACAACAAGATGTGGGAATGAAGGAAAATGGTAAGTAGGGAAGGCTTTTAGACAACCTAGGGTTTGAAAATTTCTATAGCAAACAAAAAAAATGAAATGAGTGCTGGGAGGATGGTTTAAAGAGTGTAATTACTTGATTAGAGGATCTAAGTAGAAAAAGGAGTGGTTTAGATGGTTGTTAGGGTAGTTTTGGTGTTTGTTGGCCATATGCGCAGTGCCTTGTAAAAGTGCGTAGTGCCCTATTGTATGCGCAGCGCCGTGCAAAATTACACTGTCACACAGGCTCTATGTTGAGCGCTCTAGTTGTATGCACAATGCTCTGGTTGCATGCGTATAACTCCCCGCTCTATGCACAATGCCTCCACAATTTTGCCCTGTGTGTAGTGTTCCTTTCTCTATGCGCAACGCCTGACCATTTTTCCCTATGCGCAATGCTCCTTGCTCTATGCATAGCACCCGAGGTTTCTTTGGCCACGAATTCGCTTAAACTCCCTTCTCTCTCTTTGTCAAAGGAGCATGATGAAGTTTGAAAGATGATTTTGATGTCTTATATAGAGTATGATTTTGATTTTTCCTTAGAAAATACCCACTTTATAATTTTTGTTTGGAACTTTTACTTTGTCTTCAAATCTCTGCTTAATGTTTTTCTTCCTTTGTCTCTTTCCAGGTGGATGATGCTTTGATTGAGCTGATTTCTTCAATGGCTCATTTCTTGCAACAAGGAGAAATTCTTGGGCAGCTTATGGCAACACTTATTACATGAAATGACTTGAATTACATCAAAAAATATGAACAAACTAAAATACTTTGTTTTCTTCTCAAAAACATGTTTTTGAGATGAAAATTACATCAGTGAAATAAGAACTTTATACAATAACCATGACTTCCTACCAATTAATATTTGTTTATTGGTCTTCCTCATACCTTTGCTACCCTTTATTTACATTGAAACTATGCTTTTGACCTTGGAAATGAACCCTAAGGGCAAACGAGAACATGACTGCCTTGACTCTAAAAATAACATAATTGAAACCATAACTGAATGCAACACGGAGATGGGTTAGCAAATGTACCTCAAGAGGGAAAATTTGATTTGTTAAGAAGAAGACAAGCATCAGTGGACCATTTTGGCATGACCTAGTGGAATGATCAAAAATTTAGTATGATTCGCCTAAAATGAAAATGCAAAGAGCAAATTTGATCCCTGATGGAAGTATGCATATACTGACACTAACAAGATCCATGATAGATGATGCATACACTAGAAGTTTTTTTGAATTACTGAGGTATGTGCCTTATCTCATGGAGGATAAGGCCAAGATTCAGAGGTTCATTAGTGGATTATCGATTTCATTCAAAGACAGGATCAAGTTCGATGATTCTAGATCATTGGAAGAGGCCATTCGAATGCTAATCAATGGCTATGAACAATTGAAGCGCAAAACTCATAGTAAGCCAGATTGGAGAGGTAGTTCAAAGAACAAAGTAAAATAGGACAGAAGGCAAGCAAGGCCTCGGGATACAAGTAACAAGAAGAATTTTTGACCACCTAAGAAGTTGAAGGCATCAGATAGAGGATAAGGATTCTGACGAGGAGAACAGAACAAGGAGACAGGCTAGAAGCCTATAGAATGTTGGATTTTGGGGAAAGATCATCATACGAGAGATTGTCCAAGAATCAGGGTGGTAGATATACAGTGTGTAAAAGGCTCAGACTATTGGGGATGTTGGTGATATTATTCCACATATCTATGCAAGATTGGATAAAAAATAGGCAGACCATCAAGCATCTATCGTTGAGATGGATGTAAGATTTGTGATCAAGTTATTTCTATTTTGATTGACACTAGATCTAATTATAGCTATGTGAGTCCTAACTTGGTGGATAAGTTTGGTTTGAGTAAGGAATTGCATGCAAAGTATTTGTTAGTGTTGTTGGCTACAAGTACAAAGAGGCGAGTTCATCAACGAGTAAGAGCTTG
>APFE030480573.1:220025-232447 GCA_000404065.3 Pinus taeda | reverse complement strand
CACCTCCATATGGAAAGAAGGCATTGTATAATGGATGAGGCACTTGGTCTACAATGTTCTTGACACCTCCAAGAAGCTGCCATCCCCAATGGAGATGATGTTAGTTCCAGCCTTCGCAGCCTGTCACCAGGGATCAAATGAGCTCTTACTATGTCTAGTTTTGTTAGATGTTTTGCACATAATGTTCAACACAAAACATGTCACAAGTGTGTCCATCAGAAGAAGCTCAGAAAAATATTTCCAATAGTATATCACACTCCTATAACTGGCTCCCGGATTAGAAGATATGATCGAAATGAATGAGTGATTCTTGGTTATGCATGTTTTGAGGTCAGTTGCTGCACATAATGACAAGTTTAGTAAAAAATCAATTTCTGAAATAATAGTAAAAAAAATTTCAAAAGTGAAAGAGGTTTTTGTTCATCACATGCCAAATAACAAAAATCTCCTTCATTTTATACACAGGTGCTACTATGTGGGAGATATACAGTGATATTTGGAGCCTACATTAAAACAAATCAAAATTTTCATATTTTTTACTGTTTTAGTCATTTTAGGGCGGTGCTATTTTACAACATATGGAAATTAATTTTGCAAAAACCAAGGAAATTTTTGCTAATAATGATCCATATAACAAAAACCTCTTTCCGTTTATTCACAGGTATCATGAATTGGGATATGTGACTAGATCTTAATAGCTCATTTTCACACATTTAAATTTTTAATGATTTTCTGTTTTAGAGATGATTTTGTGGCACATATTACGAGCAACTGGAAACGAATTTCCAAAATTTGAGAGAGGGTTGTCTCAAAAATGAACTTATATACAAAAGCCTCTTTCATTTTTGTAATAGGTGTTATGGTTTAGGAGATACGAGTTCATTGTCAACACCTAGTTTCAGAAATTCGGTCCAAGTTTAATGTAACTGATTCTATTTTGAAGAAAATGGTTGAGCTTAATTCCCTTAGTACAAGGATGAACAAACGTATATATTTTATGAATTTCATAGTGTAGGGGTTGGACTTTGGAAGAAGGTTGGACTCTTGTGGATGCATTGAGCATTATTGTACATCACTTCTGCAGTTTGGCAAGGAAATAAACCAGGGTTCTGCAGCATTTTCTGGGATTCTTGTGGTAATATAAATTAGAATTGTGTTCTTGTCTATAACTTCAATTGATTTATGTTTATGTGTGCCATCATATCTCTCTTTATGCATAACTAAATGAATCAGGTTTGAAAGGTGGAATTCATTGGTGTTTTAGTGCTCTGCCTTGGGGTTGATTAGTTTTACATGTTTTCTACTATCTGAAGAGGACTCAAGACACTTGCATGCCCTCTCTAGTTCCTCACCAATCTTTAGACTCACTGTTACATTTATCTCAAAGTGCTAAAACACTTGCCTACCTCGCCCCACATAAACCTCTGCAAATCTCTGTTGATTTCCCAGACCCAAAGCTACCTTCCCCATCTGATCCAGCAACCAACCCTAAAAATCAATCAAATTCCTCTGAGAAAACATACCTACCCTAAAATTAGTTTTTATATCAGTCATCTCAAGCCTTTATTGATATATTTTCATTTATATTGACATGGAGAGAGCCCTCTGTCGACTTTGGAGGGCTAGCTACCAAGTTAAGCATGGTTTGATGTTACCCTAGACTTGCCTTTCTCAGCCTGAGGTAGATTTAGGCACTAACACCTGGTATAAAATATTCCTTCAGTTTAGCTTGATACAATGGTTTGCATGTGAAATATTTCTCGTCCTAGGTAATTTTATCTTATTTTATTCCTTTCACCTCAATATTATCCTTATTTATTTCCATCGCCCTGATAAGCCATGGTTCGACCTCACAACTTGTGTGCTCCCTCATACATCCTAGATCATATTTGGAAAACTTCCCAACCATTTTCTCTCACTTCATCTAGGATTATCATACCAGGGATAATCATTTATAAGCAATTCTCGTGATGTGATATGACCTCCACCTGAAATTATGAGCTCCCACATGCTAGAGTACGTTTTCGATAGTGCATCTAAACTACATGGATATGATTCCTAATTCTAGTTTTAAGTTATTCACATTATTTTTCTTCAGTGGGTCTGCCCCCAACACTACATGTTGTCTATGTTAATGCTATCATTATACCAAATCAACTCCACCTCATACTTTATCCCCCCAACTGGTAGGGTTAACCTACTCTACATCCTCTTAAATATTGCTATTGATAATTACAATACAATCGTTTATCAACTAATGTAAACTAAGTCTTAACCTATACATACCAGATGTATATTTATATGCATTGGGGTAATATCCCCTTCCATAAATCCCTATTTTATTTGGCCTTCTATTGGAAGGTGGAACAAATTTTGACTTTTATCACCTCTTCTTAAGTATAGCCATCAAACTTACCCATTCAAGTTCATTCAGGTTTTTGGTAACCTCTTTCATCTCCCTATCTATGCTAAAGAAAAAATTGTGGTATTCACATATAAAGTTTACAAGATTTTCCATTGTCTCATCATCCTAGTAGTCTCTAATTGTGACCATATTAGGACTCCCTTTTGCCCCAACATTGACCTTCCAAGTTTTGAAAGTTTATGCATATTCGAAAAACTGTAGCAGTGATCTACCTACTGCACGTTCCCCTTCAACCTCTAGAATTTGAATATTTTGAGGATCATCCTCACCTTATCCATGTTCTACTACATTATAACATTCTAGGAAGTCTTGCACCCACTACAGATTTTTATGCATATAACATAGTGGTTCGTGCTCCAGTATTGTCGATTCCCTAGTGGTAAAAATATTTTGTCACAACACCTTCAATGCCTCATCAAGCACTCACTCCTCCACTTCAAATATAAACATCACCCTAAAACTTTGTTCCATTTCATTCAAGTCTTATGTTCTTCTATGCACTTCTAGCTCAATGTACCAATTACCAGGAATGGTGTCCAATGTGTGCACAAATAGATCCACCCACTTCTATTGTGGCACTTGTCCTTTTTTCCATAATATGACTCACCACTTCAGGCACATTCTAGGGAATTCCATGCCTGAATACTTTTCCTAAGGACATTAGGACTTGTCCTAAATATAATCCTCATTAGTTCTTACACTGTTGACATCTCACAACCTATTCTTTATGTGCATCCCACCATTTGTTTGGGGTTGTGCGTAACATACATTATACCATAAGAATTCTCTAATGCTCTGGTATTTTATCTTGAAACTCCTATGAAAAATTATTTACCTCGGATAATCCATCGAACTGAGGTGGATTGTGCACCTCAGTCCCTATCCAACACTCCATTTTGGTGATGTGCATGCACCTCTTCATACTGAATTCATGCAACCAATGATACCAATTATCCAAAGCTTCCTCTGAATCATAGGCATAGGACTTGATGTTGTTTTTCCAACCTCAGCTCAATTGGGGACCAAGTCAACTTTGGCTTCCTCATCATTTCCCAAATGCTTTTCAGCAATATATTTACATCGTAGCCTAGGTCCAATATAATATTATCGACCTCATACTCCCCAATCTATGCGTGAAACAAGAATTGTTTGCTAGTTCTTTCCCTACAAGCCACCTAATTCACTACACATGGTGAAGCCCACAAAGTGGTCACTTCAGGTCCTTTGGAACATTGCACCTACAACTTTCTAATTTTTTCTAGAGCCTAGATGTACTTTAATAACTCTAAATAACTTTGTAACAAGTGCTAAACTATATCTACTATTATCATCCACTCTCTTCCTGAAGTGTCATCATATATAACTGGCATGGTTGGTTCATGTATCTCCTCCAACCTATCCCATTCCACTGCATCCATCTTCCTTTGCGCCTCTTATACGTGGTATTTTCCTAAATAGGGCCAAATTTTTGAGAGGTTAAAGTGCTCTTTTAACCCACTATGGATAATGTTTCCCAAGTTTCACAGCATCTACGCTTTTCATGGCACCTCTTGGTCACCGCACTAACCCATTGTTGTGTTTTGCGAGGTTCAACAACTATCATCTGCACATTATGGCCCTTCTTCTTCTACCACTTTGAAATCAGCTGAGGATAGTTCTCCGTTGAATGGTCCAATTTCCTACAATAAGTATAGGTGCAAGAGGGGCTAGTGTAGTCTCACGCAAGATGTCCCTATTTTCCATAATTATAATGGGCTATTGTACCCCAATTGTGGCCAAATCCTCCTCTTACTCGACCCAATAAAACAAATTCTCTAGCTACCATTACCTATCCTTTGCCCTAGTTATTATAATATCTAGCCTAGTTATACCCTTGCTGGTTGAAGCCATCTAGTGTTTCTTTAGTCCCTTTGGGTACTTACACCCGAAATGAATCAAAAGTGCGTTCTCACATTAGCTCTAGAACTAAACAGTGGTGAATTTCATGTCCCCTTGATTTTCAAAATTCACAAAAATATGGTGTGAGCCATAGCCTCATATTTCTACATCATTGGACAACTCTGGAGAGTACAACCCCACACTTGATAGATTTCTCACCACATTCCTTTACCTTGCACAAGTGGATTCACTGCACTAGTCCCCATATAGTCCATCAACAATTTACATTCATTATGATGGAGACCCTTAGTCTGATAGATGGTACACCATACCTCATCCTTTTTCTTTCTCTTCATTAAATCATGGAGTTGTAAGGTCAACATAACTAGTTGTGATTACACCTTCACCATACCATTGTTCTCTCCACCTCCAAAGACTCTGTATTATTTTCCAGGTTCAAATGAATTTGTAATGCATGGAATCATATGTTCTCCTTCCTCTTTCTCTTTGCATGATGTATAGAAATGTGTACCTTCATATCTCTAGTCACTTGCACTATTCCTCATCTTTTAGTGGCCTCTCCTAGTCCCTCTCTCCAAGCTTCTCCTCTTAGAAGGAATTTACGTTGATCACCCTACCCCCACATCAACTTTTCAAAACCTCCTTCCACTCCTCAAAGTTCCACCCTTGAAACTCTCTCTCTCTCTCTCCATATTGTCCCTTCACGTACTCTTGCACAACCGAGGACCCAATATCATCTCCCACTGCATTATTCCTACTTTTTCTCCTTTCCCTCTTCTAAGGCCATTTCATAGCTCCACCCCACTTCCCCTGGGGTGCGAAAAATCTAGCTACTCATGTTGTCATATTTGCAAGGCATGACTCAGTGGTAATACAACAACATCTTGATAGCTTAGGGTATCGAACTTATAAATCTACCCCATGCTCCCTTCAAAAACTTTATCTTCACTGTAGTATATGATATTGCTGCTTCAACTGCAAACTCAACAATGTACCCCTCTAACACACTCTCAAACCAAAAATCCACAACATATGAAGTCTTATTACTTACCACTTGTAACTAATGCATCTCCTCTAGTTTCCACCTCCTTGGTCCATCGTGATGATACATGGAGTTGTTTTCCTTCAAATGTTGCACCCACTTTATCAATATACTAGGGAATTATCTGAAGAAAAATTTATGGAAGTGAGTGAACACATTATTTTGTAGCCATTTATCTATAATTTGTTTCTCATCCCTGATATCTTTCACTGCAAACTCGCTTTGCTTCTACTTAAACCACCAAGTAATCTCCTCCTTGGTGGGGTTCCATGGATTCCACATTCCTACAAGAAAATCCCATCACACAACCACCCCAATCTTGGCTATAGAAACATTTGTTGGCGCGTGGGATTCTGATGAACATGAGATTTGTTGCACAATGGCCAACAAAAATATGCTCAATATTGACCCTTTCAGCAACACCCACAGAGTGGGAAAATTCACACACAAGATGCTAATGGGTGACTATTGGAATTGGGTTTCTACAGTGTGATAGGAGTGTCTACGGTTTACAACACTAGACTTCCTCCAGACGGACATTAAACCATTCCCCTAGAATTACACACTACGCAGGACCTTTGAGCCCCTCAGTTTACTAGTTATCGTGCAAGTCATAGATTACAGCGTGTGGAGGTTTGAAACGACTTACAGCTTCGACCAATAGGAGTGACATTAACAACACCAAATGATATTCTTTACTAGGATGTGACAAAATATGAAGGCATTACTAAACTTATGGATAAGCGATCCATTCAAGAAAATCACAAATACTTAGAACTGCAACATAACATTAAACATATATTAACCCAATAAACCATAATTGGAAACATACATTCAGACATTTATCACAATATTAGGACCAACCCAACCATACATTATATTATATCATCATGTAAGAAAAGGTGCCAAGTGATATGATCCAACAATTACCCAACCAGGCTCACCAGCCATTGATCTTTGCACAATATACAAAATAGGAAAAACATACCTACATTGAAAAAACATTAATATATAGATATATATTCATTACATTAGGGCTACATAGAAGCTACTAACTCAAGAATTCATACTTAGAACTATAGATAGACAGATCTAGAAAAACATAATACAAGTAGGGTACTAGTTTTCGCCTTCAACAACCATGAACCTGTTGTATCCTTCATTGAGAAAAATTCTAACCCATGATTTTTCTTGATCCTTTCCTTTATCTCGTCCTAGAGGCTCCTCGAACCTTCTCGGCTTTCCCTTCAATTGCTCTAGTTGTCTCGTGGGATGCTAGGATATTTTCTAAGACTTTCTCGAGCTGACCCATGCATGCTAACTACCTTTTGAAATATCTCTTACCTAGTTTCTCCACTCTTCCAACCCTCCATTACCTACAAAATATCTCTGTCTTCCTCCTTTCCATGACATCCCTTACCTACTTTTCCATTGCTGCAAAATCCTAACTGCTTATGCTTACTCACATGCATCTCCTCTCTAGATTTCACCATCTCCTTTCTACATGACATCCCCTTGTGTCACACCTTTCCTCCTATACCATCCCCTTTACTACACACCGTTTGCACCTTTTGTGCCCCTATATCCTCCTACATGGTCCTCCACTTAAGAAAAAAAAATAGCTTGTGCTCCATCACACCCCCTTTCATTACCCGAAATTTTGTAATGTAATTAAGATCATATAATGTTGGGTGACAACATTTATGTTATGATGTCAAACTCTATTATATGATGTAATGGTTATTTTTGTGAAAAAAAAATCTAAATCTAAAGAAAGGGGGGAAGAAATAGATTATGATACCTTGGGGAGGGGGAAAACTTGACTTAAGAGGAAAAGTATACCTTAGGTGAATATTTCCCTTTGATGCAATGGCTACTCTTCCCAAGAAGTTGAAAGGTTGGGAAGAATAAGGGTCAAGGCATGATTATAAAAATAACAGGGAGGAGAAGTCAAGGGTTCCTTCTTCTTGGTTCTTAAGCTTCTAGTTTTTCTCTCTACTATTACTATCTCATACATCTCTCTCTCACTTAGAAATTGTAATTGCAAATATGATTGGTTATATATCCCATAGAGGTTCAAACCTAATGACTGGTTAATAGATGTGAATGATAACTTATGTGATATGAAATGAATGTGTTGTGATGCTTTTTCTTTGGCCTAAATGGCTCTAAGGAATATGAATGGTCTTGGTTGTGTGTGGTGTATAGAACACTGAAGAGGGGAGGGTTAAGGAACTGTAGATATTAGAAAAGGAATCCATTATGCTATGCAAATTTGCATGGTATTTTTGCAAATGTGAGTGTTGTTAAAGATGGAAAACATGATCATTGAGTTTTCCTTGTGTGTGTGAAGGAGAATGGACTTCACTTCTAGTGTTAAAATATGGTTTGAATCTAAGTATGTGAAACACCCATGAGTTAAGTTCTCCTCAAGGCATTAAGATTTTGCATGGGGGTGGCCAAATGTGATAAAAATTGTAGCACAACTAATCCTATGATGGGATGGAATGTGGCTCAACTTACTTCAATTTCTAGTCTTTTTCTAGATGCAATAGAAAAATATTTATTTTTGTGTTAATGATAGTTTTTGGCATAGATGGTTTAATGACATGCACGATTATTTTTTATTTTTATATCATTTACTTTGTTGATCTTGGTGCTTTTTATGATAGTAAAATTTGAATTGGATAAGTGCAGTGGGTTTGAATTCACTTTTCTATGGAACTTGAATAAATTGGGATGCGTGGGAAATGCATGATAATTTTGATAGTTGCATGTCTTCCTTGTTAATCACATGCTTCGTTTTCTTTAATTTCCTATATAGGCTACAAGTCTCAAATTTTTCCTCTAAGTTAAATAAGTTGAGGAAGGATTTTGGGGTCATTCTTGGATTTTAAAGGTGGAAGCCAAAATGTGATTTATGTGGTAAACATTTCATCTTAGAATTTTCATCATAACCTTTTTTTCTAGGAGGTTCCAAAGATTGAAACTGTTAGGTCCCTATAATACTAGTGATTACCCCATTACTATTGTAGTTGTATCCCTTATTAATATTTTTGTGCCCCTATTGTCCCCATATTGTTATTACTGTGCCCCATAGAATCCATCTATTGTTATTTTTGTGCCTTTATATTATTATTGTTATGTCCGCTTGGGGATACTGTGACCCCTTAGACTCCTATATATAAAAAGGAGGTTTTGTAATTTGAATCATCAAAGAATTGTCCATTTGTGTAATGTAAAGGAGGTTGCCCCCTCGAAGAGGCTGAATTCTAAGGCATTCATCTATATTTTCTATCCTTTTGTGAGCTGGTTTCATAACATTTGGTATTAGAGCTTTGGATTCTAGGGTTTTGCTACTCAAAACAAATCATTGTGGCATTTGTGCTATAAATTTTTCTGTGATGTTTCAGATTCTAAAACAAAATCCCATTTGGGTTGAAATCATTCTAAACCTCGGGTTCGAAATTCAGAGCTTTTCGTGCTATATTCACGAAGATATGATCTGAGGAAGTTGGCCTTTTTGCAGACTCTCGAATTACATTCCAAATAGGTGACCTGGGGAAAATAGTCATAACTTTTGTTTTGAGAATCATATTGAAATTTCATAAGAAGTTACAGAAAGAGGATGGACTTTAATTTCCTGTATATATTTTTCAGATCCTAAGCCTGACAAAACAGTGACACTTGGCACTTCATACAAGTTCTCTCTTCTGAAAAGGTATATAATCAGGTCATCTTGGGCAATTGTGCATAACTATTTATTGGAGAATCTAAATTAGATAATATTGGTGGCATTGGAAAGAGGACATAGAGAGCTACTGAAGGTCGCAATTTCAGAACTGGAAGATTCGAAATTACAGAGATACATCAGATGCAATATCAAGCTCCTACAAAGTGAAAAAAGGTGTGTAGATTTTTTTAACTTTTTTCATAAGCTTGGTTTGAAAAATTAGTTTGAAGAAATTCAAAGGACATAGTGAAGCATTATTATCGGTAACTGATGCCCCAAGGAAAGAAAATGAAAACACCCAGTAAGCAACCTGAAAGCTCTAGCATGACTCATGAAGAAGAGGAAGAAATGCAACATGATATATCAAAATTAAGAGACCAAGTATAACAAATGTCACTTGCACAAAAGGTAACAAAATCTAAGATGGATGGTTTAAAGAAAGATGTAGGAGCTAAGGTGAATGACGTGGAAGCTAAGATGGATGCTTTGAAGATAGATTTGAAGACAGATTTGAAGGTAGGTATGGAATATTTGAAGACATGCATAGAATATTTGAAGACAGATTTGACAAAGTTTCTACAAGAGATTCTTACTAATGGTGAAAGGGTAGTAAAGGAAACTCATGATGAGAAAAAAATAAATGTTAATCATGATTTCGTAGACTCTAACGTTGGATCGAAGAACCACCATATTCCAAAATCGATATGAGGAAGTTTGATGGCAAGGATCCCGCAACATGGATACTATAGATAGAGCAATTTTTCGATCTCCATAATGTGCAGAGCACACAAAAGGTACGTATTGCAACTTTATATTTGGAACTAAATCAGTTTGTATGGTATCGATGGCTTTTCTCTTGTAAAAAAATTGTCACTTGGGCAATTTTCATGGAAGAAATGACAACACATTATGAGGATAAAAAAAGCAACACTTTTTTTAGCCAATTGATAAGTCTCAAACAAAAGGGTTCAGTGATGGATCACATTGAGGACTTCCAAAAATTGAACATAAGGGTAAAAGATATTCCAGAGGGGCGTAGGGTTGATGTGTTCATAGGGACTTTAAAGGATAATATCCAACATTAGGTTCACCTTTGGGAACCTAATTCATTGGAGAAGGCATTCAGGTTAGCAAGAAAAATGGAAAGCAAAATTATGGCAACCAGGAAGCCTACCACTGACAACTATAAAGATGGAAGTGTTTTTGCCCTAGCCTTCCACAACCTATAAGGTTGACACCACAACAATTGGAAGAAAAAAGAGCAAAAGGGCTTTGTTACAGTTGTGATAGCAAATACACTAAAGGCCATAAGGGTGCTGAGAAACAATTATTCAACATAGATTGTGAAGAGGAGGAAGAAAAAGAACAAGAAATGTCAAAAGAAGAGGATATACTCCAGGAACAAACCCTAGATAAAGAAGTAATGAATCTGACCATATCTTGTAATGCATTGGCTGGAATTACCACTCCTCAAACTATCAAGATAGAAGGACATATCCAGAAGAAAAAGGTAACAATGTTGATTGATTCGGGAAGTACCCATAATTTTATTCATTGTAAGATAGAAAAGGAATTGAATTGCTTCCTATATCTAGCACCAGGGTGTCAAGTGATGGTTGAAAGTGGAGGAACCATAAATTGCTCTGGAAGGTGCCATAATATCAAGCTATCCATGGGAGAATATGTATTGAATAGCCCAATGCTTTCCATTCCAATGGGTGGTGTTGATGTTGTACTAGGAGTCCAATGGCTACAATCTTTGGGTACAATAGTTTTTAATTTTCAAGAACGTTTCATGAAATTTTGTGCAGAAGGAAAGGAAGTTGAATTAAGGGGTATTACAGGGAAACTGGGAAAGATAATCACCTCTAACGGTATGGAAAATCTTCTAAAGAAGGAACAACGAGGTGTAATTGCACAATTATTTCGCTAGAGGTTCCCACATCGAAATCATCTATTTCTCTAGATCTCCAAAAAGTATTGGACAATCATTCCAAGGTATTTGAGACTCCCAAAGGTATCCCACCTATTCGTGATCATGATCATGCTATTCATATGATTCCAGGAAGTTTTCCTCCAAACATCAGGCCGTACAAATATCCCTATGTCCAAAAGAGTGAAATTGAACGTATGGTTATAGAAATGCTAGAGGCTAGTATAATTCAACATAGTCAAAGTTCTTTCTTTGCTCCAGGAGTATTGGTGCACAAGAAGGATGGATCATGGTGCATGTGTCCGGATTATAGGGAGCTCAACAAGCTCACTATTAAAGATAAATTTCCCATTCCCGTCATTGATGAATTGTTGGATGAATTACATGGATCAATTTACTTCACCAAGTTGGATCTCCATTTAGGATTTCATCAAATCAGAATGAAGACTGAAGATATTCCGAAAACAACATTTAGAACTCATGAGGGTCATTATGAATTTTTGTTCATGCCTTTTAGCCTTACCAATGCACCTTCTACATTTCAAGGTTTGATGAATTCCATTTTGAAACCCTTCCTTAGAAAATTTGTGTTAGTATTTTTTTATGATATACTAATCTACAACAAGTCTTGGAAGGATCATGTTGAACATGTTGACAGGGTGCTCAAACTATTTGAGGAGAAACACCTATATGAAAAAAGCTTCAAATGTTTCTTTGGAGTACAAGAGGTGGAATATTTGGGTCATATTGTATCTCATGAAGGTGTTAAGGTAGACCTTAGCAAAATTAAATCCATAAAGGAATGGAAAATCCCCACATCCATAAAGCAACTGCAAGGATTTCTTGGGTGACAGGGTATTATCACAAGTTTGTTAAGAATTATGGGAGAATAACATCACCTATAACAACATTATTGAAGAAAGATGCATTTTCATGGACTCTAGAAGTAACAAAGGCCTTCAAACATCTTAAAGAGGCAATGTGCCAAGCACCGGTCTTAGCTACACCGGACTTCACAAAAACCTTTGTTGTGGAATGTGATGCTTTAGGAAATGGAATTGGTGCTTTTTTAATGCAATATGAAAGATCCATTGCTTTCGAAAGTTTTCCAATCAAGGGAAAGTATTTACACAAAGCTATTTATGAGAAGGAAATATTGACAATATTACATGCACTTAAGAAATGGCAACCCTACCTTATGGGAAGACACTTCAAGGTAAAAACGGATCATGATAGTGTTAAATACTTTTTAGAACAAAGATTATCCTCTGAAGAGAAACAAAAATGGGTCACAAAGATGTTGGGTTATGAGTTTGAAATCATCTACAAAAAGGGGAAGCAAAATGTTGTGGCAGATGCACTCTCAAGAAAGGATGAGGATGTGGAAGCA